>VMDO01013651.1:0-24559 GCA_007922755.1 Pedetes capensis | reverse complement strand
GGGCACGTAACAACAACAACAACTTGCGGGCACGTAACAACAACAACAACTTGCATAGCATGCACTAGACTCTGAATTTAATCCCCCAGAACAGAAAAAAAAATTAAAAATCTCTAAATGCACTTAGATATTTCAACTATTATCAACTATAGGAAGACTTCATATAGTAGAATAGGTAGCTTCCAGGAAACTCTGATGCTTATGTTTGGCAAAAAAATTGGTATTTTTTTTAAATCTCCGATCTCTGCTTATCTATAACAATAGATTTTTAACTAGGCACTGGTTATCCAAATAGCCACTACTTTCTCAAGCTTTCCTTGCAGCTAAATGTGTCCATGTAAGTTACCTGGCCAATGTGTTCTGACCAGTAGTGGCACCTTCTATGCATGTCTTTAAGGGGTGTGATGTGCCCCCCTTTCTTCTTCTCCTTTTTTTCCACTGGCTATAATGCAGAAATAGGGCGGAAAGGGGAACAGTTATCTTAGGCTAAGAGACAGAAGCTCTGTGTTTAGCATTGTCAGATAACAAAATAAAATAAGCTTGAACCCTTCGAACAATTATATCTTAATTGATCTAATATTGACTTAAAGTCCTTGTTACCATGACTGAATTATAATCTATCAAATGCAATATCCTTCAAGCATTATTAATCAAAAAGGCAAGAATCTTATAGCTCCAAAATGAAGATTCTTAGAGAACATTGACGGACTTGCCTTAGGTCACTTGCCTACCTTTGAGTCCATCAATGTTGTTATTGTTATTGTTAGGTGCCCTCGAGTTGGTGTCCAACTCATAGCCACCCTACCTACAACAGATGAAATATTATTGTTAGCGCTTCTCTGCTATTCATAGGGTTTTCAATGGTAGATTGTTTTTTGGGAGTGGGTTGCCAGGTTCTTCTCCCACACTTATAGCACTTGGTGTTCTCAAGTGGTCTCCCATCCAAATATTAACCAGACCTAACCCTGCTTAGCTTCTGAGATCTGATGGGATCAGGTGCCACAGTGGTACAGCTGCCAGCCCATCAGTATGAGCAAGACAATTTAAAAAACAAACAAACAGATTTAGGTCCCACGATCATTCCTGTGACCTTATGAGTGCATTACTATGATTGGTAGTATCAACAGAGTCATATTGGATGGGAAAGTAGCCATTTCTAATAAGCAAGATCATGTCAAAGAGTGAAAAATAAGAACTGTTTTTCTCGAGATCAGAAAATATAAGTGAGACACTTTCATAGTAAACTGTACTTTCATATATTTGCAAACACCAGTGAAGAAACAACAACAAAAATGCTTTTCAAGTTGAGAAAAGTATCCATATTCCAAATTATGTGGCCAAAATCAAGAGTAAAACATTCTTAAAATGTGGAACTTCTCAAAATATCATTCACTCATGCTTTCTCCTCTGGAATTGTCTTTCTCATAATCCTGGAGGCCTGGTAAACGCAAAGTAAGGCTTCTAGTCAGTGGTTTATCAATTTGCTCCTCAACTTTGATTCTTTTCCAAACAGCTGGCCCTGTTTTAGCAAGAGATTTTAAAGATCATGGACTTTGAATTGGAGATGAAAGATCTAAATCCTCTCTTCTCCACTGTTCGGTTATTCGGGTTTATCCTCTTGATGATTATAAGCATAAGTACCTCATGCACAAAAAAAAGGGATTTATGCCCAGCATACATAAAAGCACCTAAGAGTTCTTATGGTTTCCACGTGCTCTTTCACAAACTGCCCTGATTGGTTTAATGCGATGAAACACATACATCCACCCTGACATCATATGATGGACATGGCATAAATAGAATATTTTTCACATTCCTTACTTGAAGATGTAGCTTCAATTCTGCATTTTGTTGTTGTTGTTGTTGTTGTTGTTGTTGTTGTTGTTCTCACGAAATTTCTCTGCTTTGTGTATCTGCAGCCATTTTCACTTTTTCTTGATGCCTAGACTCACAAAATTATTTCTCTTGGCTACTCTTATAGATGGCTTTATTGTTTTTAAGGGGAAGTTTCATGCTCTATATGGGCGGGGGTTCATATTAGCTCCCAGAACATTGCAAAGACAACTTCTCCTATAAGAGCTCCCCTCTATGCACCCACCTATTACTGTGTCTTGGTCTTATCCTTTAGCATATAAGGGGAAGATAAATATTTTATCAGGCCCATCATTTGAAATTCATTTGGTTTCTGATTTACATATCCAATCACCACTCCCAGGCCAAGTTATAAACACTATTTGTCAGAGATATTTAATATCTAAGAAGCTTTTCAATACTTAAACTTCTTAAAGAGTCTTCCAAAGAAGAGGAAATGATTCCTTTGCTAAAAATCAAATAAGGTTGAATGAGAAAAAAGCTTGACATTGTTTCCAAACTTTGAATTCACATTTTGGGATGGATTCTATACTTAGTAGAATATTCCCCATGTTCCATCTATCACATAATTGTTTTGCTTAGACAGTTAACAAATACCTGATACAAGATAATAGGTTCATTTTCATTTTTTTTCTCACCATAAGATCTTTCTTGCAAGAACACTAACTTCTTTTCTGAAAGTCAACAATGATAATATCAGCCTCTAGATATTTCTAGTTTTCCTGGAGCTCAAGCACTGGAAATCACTTGGTTATGATATACTTTCATTTAGCAACTACAATGAGCAAACTGATTCTGTTTGTAAGAAGAATTCATGCTGATTCCTTTTGGAAGTATGGTGGATAAGCTATTCCAAATCTGGTGATCGGAAATCTGTTATGTGACTGTCTCCTATGAGCAGACAGAGGACTTCTGTCAGATACTGAAAATAACTGAAACCCATGGCTATAAAGAAATGGATGGGAACAAAGATCAAAGGACCACTTTCTAAATTCAGACTGATTTCTTTTTCTAAATATAAAACCAACTCAAATTAGAATGAATATTGTTAATCTCAATTTAAACATTTCTGAATACAAAGTTCATGTTTAATTTAATTCAGAAGTTAGAAGTCAGAGTAAATATCACTTCATTCTTCTGGTCTTTGATTCATGTTTATTCATATTTTATTAATAAAATTTTGGTGGCTACAAATCTAAAGATAATCTCATTATTGAGAAACACATAGAAATTTGAGATTGGATGAATAACCAATCTAGTCTCAGAATTTTAATATGAAAACGAGAAGGAATCATAACCCAGAAAAAATATCTAGTCAGTCAATGCTCACTATAGTGATTAAATATGCAGAATTAGAGTGGAAAGATTCATTGGTGATATTAAGATAAATAAGAAATTTGGCTTAATTTATAAATTTAATTTTATAAGGTGATGGTGTTAGGTGCCATCAAGTTGAGTCCAACTCACAGCCACCCCATGTGCAATAGAAGAAAACTCTCCCCAACACTGTGCCATGCCCAGCACTATGTCAGTGCTTCTCTGTTATTCATAGGGTTTTCAATGACTGATTGTTTCAGGATTATTTTCAGGAGTGGGCTTCCAGGTCCTTCTCCTATTTTTGCAGTGCTAGGGATCAAACCCAGGGCCTCATAGAGCCAGAGCAGCACTCTACCAACTGAGCTAAACCCAAGCCCACAAGTGGTCAGAAAATATTGCACAAAGGAAAACATTTTTCTGCATCTGTTGCTATGCCATAAAAAAGAAGGCATTTAAGTCATTGCTAATCTTTATAATAGTAAATACAGCTGCCACATTTTTTATTATCACATAGATTTTATCCTCGCATTCAGATTGTGTTGGAATCAGAAAATACTTTTGGTGTTAATACCTTCAAACAGCTGCTTCACCAATGAAGATGTGGAAGTCCATTTAAACTTACACCACGACCATTTTTTCTTCATCCGAGTAAAGTTTTGTTATATTGTCATTTCCACTTGTACTACTTAAAAAAAGCATACATCTCTTATTAGCTATTAACATTATTGTTTTGGTTGTTGCTGTCTAGTTGGATCTGATTCATAGTGATCCTATGTAGAACAGAACAAACCATCTAGTCAAGTCTGACATATAGTGATCGTATGTGCATATACAACAGAACAAAACACTCCCCAACACTGTACAATGGCTGGCACTATGACAGTGCTTCCCTGCTATTCATAGGGTTTTGTGGTGCTAGGGATCGAATACAGGGCCTCAGAGAGCACAGAGCAGCACTCTACCAACTAGGCTAAACCCCAGCTCCTATGTTGTTGTTAGGTGCCGTGGAGTCATATCTGACTCATAGCGACCCTCCTAGGGTTTTCAATGGCTGACTGTTTCGGGATTGCCCTGGGAGTGGATTGCCAGGCCCTTCTCCCATTTTTGTGGTGCTGGGAATTGAACTCAGGACCTCAGAGACTGCAGCGCAGCGCAGCGCTCTACCCACTGAGCTAAATCCCAGCCCCCAGCTCCTATATGAGCAAAAAAGTCAAGAATCCTGAATCCTAGTCCTTAAAACTCTAATTCCCTCCCACCAACTAGCCTTGTTCTCCCACCCTAGGAAAATCAAAAATCTAATAAACATGAAAGAATAAATAAACAATGGGTTCCAGAGCACCACTGAAGATAGGTTTGCTTTATCATGAAAAGAAATTATGGAGTTTTTCCTTAGATAAGACAGGAAAAAACATAATTTCAAAAGACCAGTAAGTGAAAGGTCTGTAATTTTCCCATTAGTGTGAGAAACAAGAGTTTCCAGAAAGAACTAAGAAAGAAAAAAAGAAAGGAATAAAAACAAACCTGAATGCAGAAGCAAGAGCACCAAAGGACTAACGTAGAAGTAGCAGCCTTTTCTGAAGTAGAGTTTTGCACATACTCGAGCTCTGGGTTTGCATATGTCCAGAAACAGGGTATAAAACCTATTGTTATGGTCTTTGCATGGGATAAAAGCCTTTTCATTCACTGTAGCTTATCAAAATGGAATAGGGAAATGATATTCTCAACAATACAAACAATCCAAAACAGACCCCTTTCACATCATTCAGTATCTATCATAAAGAGCCAGACTTGACTTCCCCATTCTGGTTTAGATTAGCATTAAAGGTTAGGTTCAAAAGACAATAGGCATAAGGATATTCACCAAACTAAAATGTGTACCACTGTATTTCCTTTTTAATATTCATTGTTGTTAGATATTTCATCATTGTTGTTGTTGTTAGGTACCGTCGAGTCGGTATCCGACTCATAGTGACCCTCTGTACAACAGGCGAAACACTATTGTCAGTGCTTCTCTGCTGTCATAGGTTTTTCAATGGCAGATTGATTTTTGGGAGGGGGTTGCCAGGTCCTTCTCCCAAGCCTACAGCTACTGGTGTTCCCAGGCGGTCTCCCATCCAGGTACTAACCAGGCCGGACCTTGCTTAGCTTCTGAGATCTGACGGGATCTGATGCCACAGGGCTACAGCTGCAGGCTATTTCATCATTGTTGTTGTTGTTGTTAGGTGCCGTCGAGTCGGTTTCCGACTCATAGTGACCCTCTGTACAACAGGGAAAACACTATTGTCAGTGCTTCTCTGCTGTTCATAGGGTTTTCAATGCCAGATTGATTTTTGGGAGGGGGTTGCCAGGTCCTTCTCCCAAGCCTACATCTTCTGGTGTTCCCAGGAGGTCTCCCATCCAGGTACTAACCAGGCCCGACCCTGCTTAGCTTCCGAGATCTGACGGGATCAGATGCCACAGGGCTACTGCTGCAGGCTATTTCATCATTAGGACATTCTTAATAAACAATTTTGCTTGCTAATATTGAGCATATTTCAGAGAGCTGATAACACTTCAAATCTATGTATAAAGTTGACAAAAGAACCTTGGAACTTTCAAACTAGAAAAATCTCTCTAAATAAATATATATTCCAAGAAAATTTAAAACCTTATTCTACTCTTATGAGGGATAAATCCCGTGAAATTTAAAAAATCTTAACTGAGTAACTTATATAACTAACTGGTAAGCATGTATAGCCAACTGGTAGCAAATAAAAGGCAGAACTTTGCTCTAAACTCCCAATATTTAGTGAACTATATAAAAGCTAGTTGTATATAACTAATATCTGCAACTTGTGGACATGAAACTTGCTTTGGGTTTACAGAAAATAAAAACTATTTGCAAATGCTAAAGCTTACTACCTAGATTTTCCCGTAAGGACCTAGCTCAAAACCTGGGGATAGTTCTCATTGAAGACTCATAGTTGAATTCTTCCCAGGAATTACCTTCAAAGGTCAAAAGGAGTGGCTTCAAACAAGTTTCTATCAGCAGAGTCCATTCAGTAACTGGTCTATCCCAGTTCTATGCTCTGCCAATCATTCTCTTATTTCCTCACTGGCATTGATTACGTTAGTAGTCTTGAGTTACATTTCTGCATGCACAAATCTGTTTGACTTTCTGAAGTCAGCTATATGAAGTCAACATCTTTGAATGTATTCAAAGATGAAGATATAAAGTAGTGACCACATATAGTCTGGAACTGGAACTGGAAGGTGCTATCAAGTCATCTCCAACTCATAGAGACCCTCCCTTATAGGGTTTTCAGTGGCTGATTGTTTCAGGATTGCCGTGGGAGTGGATTGCCACATCCTTCTTCTATTTTTGTGGTGCTGGGAATCAAACCTGGGACCTCAGAGACTGCAGAGTGGCACTCTACCAACTGAGTCAAATCCCAGCCCCACATATACTTTAGGATTGTGATAATAGTTCTGTCTCTTCCTTTAACCAAACCTGTGAGAGGCTGTAACAAAAATAGTAAAATGTATTGAGTTTTTACCATGTGTCAGGGTCTCTTCTGAAGTTTCAAAAAAACTCCTTTCAAACTCACAATAGTAGGATGAGATAGAATGGATCAGTATCTCCATTTTGCATAGAAAAATTGAGATACAGAGATGGCAAATGACTTATTTACTCTCACATGGCTCACAAATGATGGTACTGTGATTTAATGTGTAATGGAAATGATCTACTTTGTCTGTGTCCTAATTCCACAGGCTGTATCTACAGTGAAAAAGAGTGATTAGAAAATAAATCTCATTAAGAAATTCGATTTTACACATAGAAGATGTTTAATAAATGCTTATGCAAATGAATGAATGCATAAGAAAATGATAAAGTGGACTATTCGGATTAAAACTCTTAATTTTAAAAGGAAGCAAAAATGAGTACCATATAATGATGAGAAACTGAACACATAACATTGAGAACAAGATAAGAACGTCACCACTCATCATTTCTATTCAACATCATACTGGAACATGCTACCTAATGCAATTACATTAGTTAGTTAGTTAGGTGCCGTCGAGTCGGTATCCGACTCATAGAGACCCTCATAGGGTTTTCAATGGCAGACTGTTTGGGGATTGCCTTGGGAGTGGATTGCCAGGTCCTTCTCCCATTTTTGAGGTGCTGGGAATTGAACTCCGGACCTCAGAGACTGCAGCGCAGCACTCTACCAACTGAGCTAAATCCCAGCCTAATGCAATTACATAAGAAATGGAAATAAAATGTATATAAGATGGGAAGGGAGAAATAAAATAAAATTCTTTTGTTTGCCCATGACATCACTGTCTATGTAGAAAATCCCAAAGAACTAACCAAAAAACCTTTTTTTTTTTTTTTTTTTTTTTTTGCGGTATCTGAACCCTGCAGGACCTTGCACATATGTTGCAAGTGTTGTACAATTTGGCTGCACTCCCAGTCCCCTTTTTAATTTTTATTTTGAGACAGGGTCTTGCTAAATTATGCAAACAGCCCATGGCTTCAAACTTGTGATACTCCTACCTATGCCTCCCAAGTCGCTGGAATTATACGTGTGAGCTACCATGCCCAGCTTTTCATAACTAATAAATGTTTGTTGTTAGGTGCCGTTGAGTCGGTGTCAAACTCATAGCGACCCTCATAGGGTTTTCAATGGCTGAGTGCTTCGGGATTGCCTTGGGAGTGGATTGCCAGGCCTGTTTCCCACTTTTGTGGTCCTGGGAATTGAACTCGGAGCCTCAGAGACTGCAGCGCAGCGCTCTACCCACTGAGCTAAATCCCAGCCCAACTAATAAATGAGTATAGGAAAGTATTAGGATCCAAGGTTAATATTTTCAATTGCTTTCCTATATATCTGCAATGAAGAATAAAAATTTGAATTTTAACAAACAACATTTACAATGGCACAAAAAATTTAAATACTTAGTCAAATGCCTAATGAAATGCATACAAAGTCAATATACAGAAAACTAATTAAAATCTGATGGAAGCTATCAAAGAATTTTAAGTAAATGGAACAGTATTCTATGTTCATGAATTAGAAGACTCAATATTTTTTAAATGTCACTTCTTCTAAATTTGATACATAGATTCAAAAATGATCCCAATTAAAACCCCACCAAACTCATTTGTACATACCAACAAACTGATTGTAATGTATATGGAAAAAGACAAAGCAGCCAAAATATCCAACAAAATTCTAAAGAAAAACAAAATTGGAGTACTGACACTACTTGACTTCAAGACTTACTATAAAGCTACAGTAATTAAGACATTGTGATATTGGCAAAAGAATAGATATATAGATTGACATGGGGCTGGGATTTAGCTCAGTTGGTATAGCGCTGTGCTGCAGTCTCTGAGGTCCTGAGTTCAATTCCCAGGACCACAAAAGTGGGAAACAGGCCTGGCAATCCACTCCCAAGGCAATCCCAAAACAGTCAGCCATTGAAAACCCTATGAGGGTCGCTATGAATCGGATACCGACTCGACAGCACCTAACAACAACAACAACATAGATTGACAGAACAGGATAAAGACCATGAAAGTAGGCCCCACAGATACAGTCAACTAATTTTTGACAAAAAATAAAGGCAGTTCAATGAACAAGGATAATCTTTTCAACAAATAATGTTGAACTAATTGGATGTACACATGCAAAAAAAATTAATCAAAAATAGATGTTTTATGTTTTTCACAAAAATAACTCAAGATGGATCATAAATCTAAATGTAAAATGTAAAACTATAAAAATCCTAAAAGAAAACAAGAAGATCTAGGTGAGATTGGGTTTGATGAAGATTTCTTCTATAACACCAAGAGCATGATCTGTAAAAGAAAAAAATTAATAACTTGAATTTAATAAATATCAAAAACTTCTGTGAAGACACCATTAAGAAGATGAAAAGATGAGATGCAGAGTAGGAAAAAAACATCTTTCCAGACCACATATCTGATAAAATATTCTTGTCCAAAATATACAAAGACCTCTTCAAACTCAACAATAACAACTCAATTTTAAAATGCACAAAAGATCTGAACAAACACCACATCATAGAAGACATAAGAGACAGCAGATAAGCATATGAAAATATCCACAACATCATTTATCATTGGTAATTTCAAATTAAGCAACCATGAGATATCTCTACATATCTATTGTTGTTGTTGTTTGTTACATATCTATTGGAATAGCCAAAATCTGAAGCATCCCAGTGAGGATGTAGAGTAACAGGAGATCTCATTTACTCCCAGTGGGAATGCGAAATGGAACACGCAAGTTTGGAAGATAATTTGGTAGTTTCATTCAAAAGTAAACATGACCCTTGTCAAGTGACCCCATAGTCATTCTGTTAGGTATTTACCCAGCTAATATAAAAAGTTATGTCAACACAAGTGTGCATATAACTATTTACAGCACCCTTGTTAATAATTGTCAAAACTTGGAAGAAAACAAGGTATCTCTCATTGGTAAATGGACAAGAAACATGATAGTATATATGCAATGTTACATTGTCCTATAATAAAGAGAAATGAGCTATGAAGCCATGAAAAAACATGTTGTTGTTAGGTGCTGTCAAATTTTGTCCGACTCATAGCAACCCTTATAGGGTTTTCAATGGCTGATTGTTTCGGGATTGCCTTGGGAGTGGATTGCCATATCCTTCTCCCATTTTTGCAGTGCTGGGAATCGAACTTGGGACCTCAGAGACTGCAGAGCAGCACTCTAATAACTGAGCTAAATCCTAGCCCTGCAAAAACATGAGTGAATCTTAAATGCGTATTGTTGAGTGAAAAAAAATGAATCTGAAAAGGCCATATACCCCATGGTCTCAATTAGCTTGTTTTCTGAAAAAGGTAGAACTACAGACTTAGTCAATAGATCAATGTTTGAGGAATTCAGAGGAAGGAAGGAAGGTTGAATAGGTGAAGTAACAAAAGATACTTTAAGGCTGTAAAAGTATTCTGTATGGTACCATAATTTTAGACACATCACCCTCTGCATTTGTCAAAACACAAAGAACTTTACAACACAGAGAGTAAATACTATATATGCAAACTAAAAAATTCATTTCAGAGTCAGAGAATCCCAGAATGGAATGCAAAATGTGTCAAAACCATTTAATGATATAATTAGTGTCTGCAGCCATAACACCCTAGTATCTGATTCTGCATGATTTCAGAAGCTAAGCAGGGTCAGCCTGGTTAGTGCTTCGATGGGAGACGGCCTGGGATTGCCAAGTGCTACAGGCTAGGGAGAAGGACCCGGCAATCCACTTCAGAAACAATCTGCCACTGAAAACCCTATGAATAGCAAAGAAACACTAAAAATAATACTGGTCATGGTACAGTGTCAGAGAGTGTCTTGTTCTGTTGTACACAGGGTTGCTATGAGTCAGATCTGACTCAACGGCACCTAACAACAACAACATATAATTAGTACATGAAATAACCTCCCTGAAGGTTGGTAGAGAAAATACACTGACTTAAGAAATTTTGGAAATAAGTAGATTAGTCTGTATGACTAAAGGCAAAAGAAACAGTATAATCACTGGACCCTAAGCAACAGAATTATTTCCCATGAATAAGGAATTCTTATACTACTGTATACATATGCTGGAATTGAGCAGTTAGATAAATGGATGATGGGTGGTGACTGACAGACTTCCCACTGTTGGAAAAGAATTTCACAGGTGAGCATAGAAAGGAAGCAAAAATGATCCATCTGGTAAAGGTTTAGAGTTGGAGGCATCAATATGCAATCATGTTTAACTTAATGTTGACACAGATAGTTACATATAGAAACATTTATAGTACATGTGTACACATGAGTTCATACACACACATGTATTTCCCTGCTCAACCATCTGAGAGGATCTAGAAATAATGACACCCAAGTAGCAAATAAATACAGCACCCAGATTATAGATTCTAATACTAACAAAATAAACCAGGACTCCTAAAAGAAATGGTCAATTCTAAAACTGGAGCAGAGAAAAATGCAACATAAGCCTAAACCATCTTATAGAACCAAAAATAAGCAAGTGAAATAAAAACCTACAATGATGAGGGTAGGTTAAAGAGCACAGTAAACAAAGAAAATCACTCACAATGGTCAAAACAGGGACCATTTGAACAGGAAAATAAGAACTGGATAATAACCCAATAAGTAAATATCTATGAGTATATATTGATATAAATGAATGATCAAATAAGTGGAGGAGGAAAATAATCTCCCATTCAGAAGAATTCCAAATAATTCATATAGGAGCTCCACTCCTCAAGTGTGGGCCCTATGTATGATTTCTTTCCAGATGACAATATGGAAAGTTGAGAGAGTGTTTGGGAAAAGAAAACTTTACAATGGAGAAATCTGGCAAAGTCTACTTCAGTCAGATGACATCAGCAGTGATAAAGTATGTCAATGGTGCCATTCTTTCAGATGATGTGATGGAAATGGCACCTTACCTCTGTAGTCCCTCTCCAAAAAACCCATAACCCCATCTAGCTATGAGAAAACGTCAGACAAATTCCCATTTGTCTGAGGAGAGAGTCTACAGAATACCTGAGCAAATTATGAAGGTCATCGAAAACAAGGAAGATTTTAGGAACTATCTCAGGTAAGAGGAGCCTAAGGAGACATGATTACATGGAGTGATGTATCATTGATGTGAGCCAGAGACTACAATAAAAATTAAAAAGGCCTCTGATAAAGCTAAGGTTTGAAAAATATACTAACTTGAGTTATAATAATGTATCAGTATCGGTTCATGAAATGCACCAAATGATACTAAAGTTGTTGTTATTAGGTGCTGTTAAGTTGGTATCTGACTCATAGAGACTCTGTGTACAACAGGCCAAACACTATTGTGAGTGTTTCTCTGCTGTTCATACGGTTTTCAATGGTGGAATGATTTTTGGGAGTGGGTTGCCGGGTCCATCTCCCAAGCTTACAGCACCTGGTGTTCCCAGGCAGTCTTCCATCCAAGTACCAACCAGGCCCGACCTTGCTTAGCTTCTGAGATCTGACAGGATCAGATGCCACAGAGCTACAGCTGCAGGCATACTAAGGTTAAGTGTCAATAAATATGCAAACTGGTTATGGTGGTCGATGGGAAATGTCTTCATTATCTTCACATTTTTCTTTTGTAAAACTAAAACTGTTCTATAAAATAAATTTAATGTTTTTTTTAAGAAAGTAGTTGGAGATCATATGATCGTATGATTGAAAAAGGGATAAAGCAAGCAAGACTTTCCAGTAACTTCATAATTGGAAAAGTCACCATTAGGCAAGTTTTCTACACTTACATTTTACAGTAGTTTTTCTAGTCACAGTTTCTCATTTGCTTTTAAACTAGAAATGGGTTTTAAAATGTTAATACCAAATACACTTTCAAGTGTGAAAACTCCTAAACTCATAGGAGCCCTTTGTCTTCCCATTATGCACAAGAATGTTAAAAGATTCTATAAAATTGAGATCTAGTCTAATAGTTACAAGCAATAAAGCACACTGAATATTTATACATTAGAGACCCACATCTGAAAATTGAGATCAAGAAACAAAGTTGAAGCTAAGGAGATACTCAGTTGATAAATCAGGAAAGTACTTTGATAATAATGTTAAATGATATTAATGTGCATCAGATAGAAGTCCACTGCTTTTGGTCTTTTAAATAAATAAGAAGAAAATATTAGATTTTTAAAATAACTTGCAACAGATTATAGATTGAAATCACAGAAACTTGTTATATAAGAGTAAAAGATAACTTTATATATCTTTGAGATCACTTGAGCTACCTGAACGCATATACTTATTTATTCCTTCAAGAACATTTACAATTGACATGAATTTTTGATTGCTCTAAAGTTTTAGCTGCATTTAAAAAATCAAAAAATGAACATTGAGACAAGGTCATGGAAATAAAGCAGATTAGAAATCAATATTTTGTTGATTATCATTATTATATTATGATGATATGAGAAGATATCACTTTCAAAAGACAAAGAAAAGTAGATAAAGGAAAGCCCATAAAGGTGGAGGCAGATGCTTTTATAATTCATTAGCTATATTTGTGACAGCCTTTGAAGACAGATATGAGAGGCATGATTATGACTTTCCTTTGAGGCCCATGTTCGATAGCAGATTAGTAACCTGATAACTTTTCTATATTTATCTCCATAACAGAGATTCATTTTCAAATCAGCTAACACAAAGCATGGTTGCTTTTCTTGTTATTGCAACACTCAGAGATAGGATAGAGACATCTGGCCCCATAGACTGTGGTCTGCTGAGTACTCAGGAGCTGCCTGGGATGAATCATTGTTACCTCTGTGGAACAGCTGGGATGCAAAGTAAAAGTCTTTTCTCAATGGCTAGGGTGTGGTTTACAATGACTTTTCTCAGATTAAACTATTGCTCCTTAAGGGAAAACAGTGTCTTAATTTGTTTGCTTGCAAGAATCAATGGAAAGTGAGGGAAAACAGATCACTAAACTCAGCTATTTTGTTGTGCAGGGTGGGAGGGCTATTCCAGCTAGCTGGGAGGTTTTTTTAGGCTGTTTGTTTTGTTTTGCTTGCTTTGGGTTTGGTTTGGTCTTTGGTTTTCTTCCTACTTGATGGTTGAAATCAGGGCCTTGCGCATACTTTCCAAGTGCTCTGCCACTGGGCTGCACCCCTAGTCCCTTTCTCATTTTTTATTTTAAGTCAAGGTCTTACCAAATTACACAGGCAATTACAAAGGAGTCTGCCTCTGGTCTCCTGCCTCCACTTCCTGGGCCGCTGGGATTAAAGGTGTGCGATACCACACCTTGCTGGCTATGATGTCTTAAAGATATATATGGATGTTCTTAGTCCCACTCAAAGGCCATGTATTTCCTGTCCATTGGACAGGCAAACATTCAGCCAATTTCATCCTAGAAACAGGAAATGGGCTGGAGCATGGCAGTCATAGGAAGCCACAAGGCACTTCTACCACATGTGCTAATTCTTCCTCCTTTGTCCAGAAGTTTTCTACTTTTCATGAAAAAAATGGTAATCTGTCACCTTCTGTTTTGTACTTGTCAGTCTTGAAGGTTTTGTTGGGCACCACTTACCTGTTCCTCCTCTTTGGGCACCAGAATACCAGTTTTTCTCTGTGGAAAGAAGAGCAGATTTGGAAGAGGCAAAGGCAAGGTAGCTTTCTCTGCTACGATCAACTGAAATCTCATTCAAGTTCTCAGGTATAAAATTTTCTGAGTCAAATAGGGAAACAAAAATCTGTAGACCTTGGAGGTAGAGGCAGGTCTAGAATATTTACTGAGAATCTGATTCCCATTGACCAAGGGCTTAATGTACAGACAGGAAAATAGACTAACATCTTTGTGTCTCTCCTCTCCATATTTTTTCTTTTTCCATTTCCTAAGTGGTCTCTGCCTTAGGTATATTCATAGGCCATAAAGCAGAAGCTGCTGGCAGTCAATGTTTTCCTAACTTTTAGAAAATATTAAATTCATTAAAGAGAATGCCCCAGGTATTCCAGAGGGAAGCAAGAAGACTCTGTGAACAAGAAGGGAGAGATAAGGGCCTCAGAAAGTAGAAAGGACAAGGATACCTGATCTCAGCTCACACCTGATCTATGCAGTGAGGCCTAAGACAGATGTGGCTGTGCTACCAGGGTCTAAGCAAAGGGATCTTAATGCCAAACTTCGCCCCATTCCCAAATCAGTCTAAAGGACCACCCATATCAGCACCACAGACTTCTCACTAGTGACCCATAGGATGCCCTGCACCTCTGCTCTTGGAGACCCTTGGCTCAGCCTTGGTGAGGGAATGGGTTGTAGAGAGGAGTAAAAGCCATTGAGAACTCAGACTGAAGTGCCTTCAAACCATGTGTCAAAATTCAGCTGATAACAGAAAGTAAAAAAATGCAATGGTTCTTTTCACAGCTGAATTTGGAGTTAGAACTTCACGCTTCCCTCACTTAATTCTCAGAACACTTCATGCCATAAATATTGGTATCCCCTTTTATCTCTTGAGTGGCTATAATGCTTACATAGGATTTTTGTTTTGGGTCTCAAGTACACAGAATTAGTTTAAATCCTAATCTTTGGCACATTACACATTCTCATTATTGACCCAAACTAGATCTCTTTTATGTAATTAGAAAATTTTCAGTTATTTTTAATTACATAATAAGCACACATAAACCCACCATGCAATAAAATCTGGGACTTTCACATGTGTCTAATTATCTCTCCTTACTATCCCATGGCTTCCCCCACCCAAGACAACCACCACCACAAGTCCTACTTCATTTGTCACTTGCTTTCTTTTTTATATGGTCTTATTGGCTATATTTCTGTTTTTAAATGTTTCTTTTTACTTGCATTGTTTTTAACACTATGAAAAGGTTTCATGTTACATGTGTACTTTTGAAATTGACTTCTGATACTTACTAAGATATTACTATGTTGCACCCATATTATTTATTGGGTGGGACTGCCATCTATTCATTTGACAGCTATACAATATTCTATTGTTGTGACTATACCATCATTATTCAGCCCCTCCTCCAAAGGGCATTTGGGTTGATTCCAGGTTTTGCTATTATAAACAGTGCTGTGTATGTTTTCTATTGAACGTTGGACTCTGCATCTCTCTTTCCCACCACTCTGCACTCCAGCCCATGCTCTGTATGCTTTCAGAGGAGCATATCTAACACACGCACATCTTGGCTGGAATTCAGGGGAGTTCCACAGAGCCCACAGCGGACCTCCTCTGCAGAGAGCCCATATGGAAAAGAGATACGACTCTATGACAGGAAAAGGAAAACGTTGCAAAATGGAGAGAAAACAATGGTTACTGTAAGTAAAAATAAATAAGTCAGTCCCCACCCTCAAAACTCTATGAGTGTTTGATGGTATGAACTGTGGGGTGGAGAAAAAGCAAAGTAAGTTAGGGAGTTATGGGTCTAATCGCCATGTGGCTTAGGGAGTTCAAAGAATGGGAACTGGAGCAAGCCTCAGAGAGGAGAGATTAGTTTCTGGGTGAGCCTGGGCCTGGAAAAGCCTGCTCCCACAACCAGCCTCAGCAAGCTCAGGCCGTGTGCTCAAAAACCTGACTTTCTGTGGCATGAGGAATAAAGTGAAAGGTTCCTTTTTGTACCGATCTCAGAATTAACCTTGATAAAGGTTAATCAACTATAATAGTATGACAAGACTAGCCATGCTGTATTTCAAATATTCCCAGAAAAATGGAAGTGGGAGAGAAAAGAAATATAAACCAACTTGGGAGCATTGCATGAGTATAATTACAAAGCAAAATTTCTATAAGTAACTACTGTCTAGATATGGCAAGCCTGCAGCCATAGCCCTGTGGCATCCGTTCCCGTCAGATCTCGGAAGCTAAGCAGGGTTGGGCCTGGTTAGTACTTGGATGGGAGACCACCAGGGAACACCAGATACTGTAGGCTTGGGAGAAGGACCTGGCAACCCCCTCCCAAAAAATCAATCTGTCATTGAAAACCCTATAAACAGTGGAGAAGCACTGACAATAGTGTTTCAACTGTTGTAAGTAGGGTCGCTATGAGTCGGACACCGACTCGACGGCACCTAACAACAACAACAACAGATATGGCAAACCTAGACCTGAGACTATTAGTAATTTTTCAGCATTTCAGCATCCCCATTTCTTTAGGCAGAAACCACAGACTCCTCTTGAGTGGCTCTTGCCTGTTTCTCCAGCCTCGTCTCCCACCAAGCCCCATGAGCTCCAGTCATACTGGTTATAACCAATGCTGTTCCCCAAAATTGCCATGATTAGTCAAGCCTCCCTTGTTTTTACTCTTCCTGAGATCTTAAATGCCTGCAGCCATACTACCATGCCATCTGATCCCATCAGATCTCAGAAGCTAAACCGGGTCAGGCCTGGTTAAGACTTGAATGAAAGACCGCCTGGGAACACCTGATACTATAGGCTTGGGAGAAGGATGTGACAACCCACTCCCCAAAAAACTATCAGCCATTGAAAACCTTATGAATAACAGAAAAGCACAACAATAGTGTTTTATCTCTTCTACATACAGTTGCTATGTTTTGGACATTCAGCTCCTAACATCTTAAGTACCTTCTCTCACCTCATCCACTAAATGATCTCTGAGGGGTACTTTGAGGATCACTCTCTTCTGGTATCATTTGATTTTAATGAGCCCCTTAAACCCTACTTTCTCCCTTTTTCTCCTCTTCCATCTTCCCATCCTCACCCCCAGCATATAAAACAATAAACTTCCATCAATAAACTTCCAGTTTAACCTCAAACTCATTTTCCTCCCATGAGATTTTGAATTCATTAGGATGAAGGTTTCAGCAAATGGCCTCTAATAGACACTGAACAGAAGTTGGTATCATAAATGTTGTAAGTTACCTACTGTACCCAACCTGCTGTGACATTCATCTTCTAGGAGCCAGAAGGCTCCCACCTGCAGCCTTCTCAGCACAATTGCCCTTGGTTGATAGGGGCCAACTAACTGGAAGTAGAATGGGAGGAAGTTATACCAAACTTTTGTGGTGAGCAGTCAGTGACTGACTAATAAAGAACATAAGAATTCTGTCTCATCCCTCAGTCAGTGAGACAAACACTGCCATCAAATAAATGTATGTTGTAGAGTCTGGTGGGTCAGGCCAGTGTTAGACCTTGCCTAAGGTCATGCCCTTCTGTATTCTTTTCACCACTGTATCTTGCCTGCTCCATTCCTTTATTGAGTTTTCCTGAGGAGAACAACCTCTATAAAGCATATGCATCCAGTTCCTTGCTTTAGCCTCTGCTTCTAGTGAATATTCCTTGAGAAAGTGGGTCTTGTTTAGTTGAGTCCCACTGAATTTCTATAACTTGTCAAAAGAAAGCTACTATTTCAGGTTAAGTTTCTATTGTGGTAAAAGCCCATGTTTGACTACTATGTCAAATGTTTCCAACAGTTGGAAAGTTGTGAGCAATGATTATATGACAAATACATATAACATTATATACAATTAATATATATAATACTACATGGAGCATTGCAGATATTGTTGTTATTATGTACTGTCAAGTAGGGTCTTCTGTATGGACTATGCCTCAATATCAACAAAACAAAAATTCTTATAACTCGGTCAGTACTCAACTCCATGATAAATGGGGAAAAGATTGAGGTTTTCCAAGATTTTCCTTTACTTGGTTCTACAATCAACACCCATTGAGGCAGCAGCCAAGAAATCAAAAGATATATTGCATTGGGAAAAGCTATTGCAAAAGATCTCTTGAAAGTGTTAAAGAGTAAAGATGTTACATTGAAGACAAAGATGTGCCTGACTCATGCCATGGTATTTACAGCCACATCATACAGTTATAAAAGCTGGATATTGAATAAGGGAGACAGGAAAAGAATTGATGCTTTTGAATTATGGTGCTGTAAACACATATTGAATGTACCAGGGACTGCCAAAAGAACTAAAAGATCTGTCCTACAAGTAGTACAACCAGAGTGCTCCTTGGAAGTAAGGATAGCTAAACTGTGTCTTACATATTTTGGACATGTTATCAGGAGGGACCAATCTCTGGAGAAGGATGTCATGTTTGGGAGAGTAGCAGGTCAGTGAAATACAGGAAGACCTTCAACTAGATGGATTGACACAGTGTCTGCAACAATGGACCTAAACATAACAAAGGTCATGTGTCTGGCACAGAATCAGGGAGTATTTCATTTTGTTGTACATGGGGTTGCTATTAGCTGGACCCAACTCGATGGCAACTAACATCAACAATAACAATAACAACATATATTTCAGAGATATATATTACCATATATCTCTGTAATCTTCACATTTACTTACAATTAGGCATAGGATAGTTTACTCTCTGAGACTCTGTTTCTCATCTGGTAAATGGGAATAATTATCCCCTAGGATTTTTAGCTGGTTTAATTATAACTATCTAACAGATAATAGTAAATTATCTATCATATAATAAATGCTCAGTAAATAATTTCCAATACTCAACACTATCAAATAGAGTGTTTTGACAACCAAATGTATAGAATATAGTGCCATTTAAGATATGAACTAGATAAAGGCAATTATCTTGTATTTGGCAACACTCCTACTCAAAGTATAAGAAAGTTGTATGAGACCAAACTTCTCTATCAATTAGAACCACTGAGAGTAATTTGTGTCAGCATAGAGAAGAATGTGACTTTTGAATTTGCACACTCATAAATTATAGAGAATAGGCTTTCTGTGATTAAGAATGTGCTTCCCACTGGATACATATACTCAAGATGAAATGTTATTCTTATTTAACAAAGAGGAAGATGGAAGCGCCTCCCACTCTCAGACCACTGACATTAGAGGCATTCTGCCCAATGAATGATTGAGAAAAATCAGGGAAAGCTCTCTGCTCCAATTGCAAAGTTTTTCTCTCTTCCAAGCAGCCTACTATTCCCAAATACTGAAGAAACTGGGTTTTATTTTGAGTCCACTGAAAAGTTATTTCCCTCTGTGAAAAAAGGAAAGAAGGAGAAAGAGGAAGGAAGGAAGGAAGGAAGGAAGGAAGGAAGGAAGGAAGGAAGGAAGGAAGGACGGAGAAGGAAGGAAAAGGAAAAAAGGAAGCAAGTTATAAAAGGGAAAAGCAAATAATTCTGAAACTGCTTCACCATCTATAAAACTGAAAATCCCTAAACCTTAGACTGGGTTCCCAGATTCCATCATTCTAAAGTGAAATTTTTCCCCAGTGTATAAAAAAGTAAAAATAAAAGTTCACTGTTGATTAGATTTCACCTAAAATTCACTCGTTCTCCAGTATCCCACCTTTTTTCCTCCTTTCTCCAGAACCAGCACCAGGCAAGGATGTGTTGACAGGTGCTGGCAGGGAGAAGGATGGCCAAGGGGACAACACAGGAGAAAGGGGCTCCAAGAGTGAGTTATTCTTCCCTCCCAGTGCCTGGGTTGACTTAAATCAGCAGCAGTCAAGCTCAACTATTAGAAAGCAGGAACAATTTACTTGCCTTGAGTAAAAAGTAGGTTATTTCCAATGACTGGGAATTAATGTTTATTAAGCTACTGTAGTCTGAAAATGTCATTTCAGAGAAGGGCGCGGCCACAGGGAGAGGGCCACACAGAGTGCTCCTAGAAAAGAAGGCTATAGAGTCAGTTCCTGCCAAAATGTAGGGGAAAAAAATGCCTCAGAAAGGTCAATTTCATTTAGAGGGGATTTATTTAGATTTTTTAAAAATTTCCTTCTATTTTTTTAAAGCTCTGTTTAACTTTGCATGGCTGACTGGAGAACAAAGAAAACCAACATATCTGGTTTTATTTTCCCAGGATGTGAACTGCTTCTGCAAACAGAACTTCCAAAGAGCTCAATCAGGCATTTGAATGATTGCCCATATTGAAACCATGCATCTCAATATAAATTGGTAAAAAATATTTTGATACACCCTTGATAGTTATCTTCCAAACTAAATTATGTGAAGTACCACCCCAGGCTGCTGGCAAAATCCTCAAAATATTGCAAGAAAAAAAGAAAAAAGATGAACTTCTATATTTGTGAAGTATTTTCTTTTTTACTTTGTTTGGTACATAAGCATTAGTATAAATCCCAGATGAGAAAGCAAGTTTTTACAGACTCACATGAGCTAGGCAGTTGTAAATAAAATTGAAGGTAGATGGAATGTATATGACCACATGGAGGAATTACTGTGTGTAAATTGATGGAAACAATGTAAAATTCAAATATGTGTAGTCAGATAGGCAAGCAGACATCATTACTTTAAAAAGAAACAAAAAGCCTTTTTAATTCCTTAAAATTTTTCTTAGGTTGAGCACCAGGGAGGACCCTATAATTCCTGCAACTGGGGAGGCAGAGGCAGGAGGATGGTACATTTGAGACCAAAGGTAGCCTGCATAACTTATTAAGACCTTGTCACAAAAATAAAATAAATAGAATTGGGTTTGAGGATACAGGTCAATGGTAGATTACTTCCCCATCATGCACAAAACCCTGGGTTCAAAAGAAATTGGTTTTTTTTCCTTGGTTTTGCATGGTTTTCTCAAGAAATTCTAATCTCATTTCTTATGCCAAATTAAGCCACTAGAATTAAGTTATACAGGGATTTGACCTAGTATATCCTCTTGCCCTTATCTGAAATATTAAATGAAACATATCTTAATGCATCCATCATAAAAACTTCCAATCAGAAGGAAACTTAGTGTTCCTTTCCTTCTGCTGACTTCAGCGAGTTCTGTATAGTTAGAGATGTCCAGGCAAATTCTCCAGGGCCCAGCGCACGCGTGCTGCAGAAAGAATCCAATTGGCTATTATTTATTTTCCTCTTTGACTTTTCAGTCTTCACCTACCTAAGCTGAGGTGACACTGAGCCTTCCTTCCAGTGTGCATGTCCGTCAGCAGCATCTCAGCCACAACCTTTCCATGAGCACTGACCAGGACCCACAGCTTCGGCGAAGAGCATGCGGTTATCATTTTGTTGTTGTTGTTAGGTGCCGTCGTGTCGAGTCCGACTCATAGCGACCCTATGTACAGCAGATCGAAACACTTGCCGATTCTGTGCCAGGCAAACCATCTTATTTATGTTTAAGCCCATTGTTGCAGACACTGTGTCAATCCATCTGGTGGAGGGTTTTCCTCTTTTCCGTTGACCTGCCACTCTTCCAAACATGATGTCCTTCTCCAGGTATTGTTCTCTACTGACTACATGTCCGAAATATGTAAGACGCAGTTTGGCCATTTTTGCTTCCAAGGAGCACTCTGGTTGTACTTCTAGGACAGATTTGTTGGTTCTTTTGGCAGTCCATGGTATATTCAATAGATGTCTCCAGCACCACAATTCAAAAGCATCAATTCTTTTTCTGTCTCTCTTGTTCAATGTCCAGCTTTCACAACCAAATGATGCCACTGAAAATACTATGGCATGAGTCGTTCATCTTCAGTGTGACATCTTTACTTTTCAATACTCTAAAGAGATCTTTTGCCGCAGCTTTTCCTAGAGCAATTGCGTCTTTTGATTTCTTGACTGCTGCTTCCACAGGCGTTGATTATAGAGCCAAGCAAAGCAAAATCTTGGACAACCTCAATCTTTTCTCCATTTATTATGAAGTTGTGTGCTGACCCAGTCATAAGGATTTTTGTTTTGTTGATGTTAGTCGTAACCCATATTGAAGGCTATGATCTTTGATCTTCATCAGTAAATGTTTTAAATCCTCTTCACTTTCAGCAAGCAGAGTTGTGTCATCTGCATAAGGCAGGTTGTTAATGAGTCTTCCTCCAATCTTGATGCCACATTCTTCCTCATAAAGTCCAGCTTCTCGGATTATTTGCTCAGCGTATAAATTGAAGAGATAGGGTGAAAGTACACAGCCCTGACGCACACCTTTCTCAACTTTAAACCACTCAGTGTTTCCCTGTTCTATTCGAACAACTGCCTCCTGGTTCATGTACAGATTTCTCATGAGCACAATTAGGTGTTCTGGTATTCCCATTTTCCAAAGTGTTATCCATAATTTGTTATAATCGGTTATCATTTTAGGAACTCACATAAAATGTTTTTCCTGCCTTGAGCCTTGGTCCTACTTCCTGGCCTCTACTTCTCTCTCTTCCGTTTCTCAAGCCTCTCTAAAAGGCAAAATCTGCTCTCATTGCCTCCCCTTCCTCAATCCCCCTCCCCCCATTCTCCAGACTGCAGGAGTCTGCTCCTTTTCCTTCCATCCACTGAAAACAGTGGGGTACGGACTTGCATTTTAAAAATTAGAAGTTCATGGAAAAGTAAAAGTAAAAAGACAGATTTTAAAACCTGAAGAACACACTTTGAGAATGTGACATTTTTACAATATTACTATTGGCTAGGGTATGGGGGGAAAGATGCTTATTTCCTGCTGTTGAAAATACATTGACAAAACAGTTTTAAAAGACATTAGGAAAAAGCAAAGCCAACCGTAACTTCATCTACTTTTTGATTCAACAATAATTCCACTGGGTGCCCTGGTGCATGCCTGTAATCCCAGCCACTCAGGAGGCAGAGACAGGAGGATTGCAAATTCAAGCAGTGAGACTCTGTCTCAGTGGAACAGCACTCGCAAAGTATGCAAGTGGGAGGACCTGGGTTCAACCCTAAGTACTGCCAAAACAAAACAAAATAAAACAAAAAACAATAATCCCACTTCTAGGAATTGACCCAGATATATACATGTGAAGAAATATGCATTCAAGAATGTCTTTGCAGCATTGGTTGTAATAAAATCAACAAAAAAAAATGACAATAATATCAACATAGTAAAAAAATAAAAAGCAAACAAAAAAACAGGAAACAACTTAAAGACCCATCATCAGGGAACTGAGTTAATTACATATGGGAAATCCACATAGCAGTACATATGCAATCATTAAATATGATGCAATGGATCTGTATCTCATAATAAAAAACATATTTCCAATATGTATGAGTAGGTAAAATATGCAATGACTTGGATAGCATATACAATAAGCTCTCCATTTGTGTATAAATATTTGACACAAAGGCACATGTATATAAGTGCATGTTTATGCACATAATATTTCAGGAAGGGTGGTCTAGAAACCATGTATATTAGTCCATTTCCATTGCTATCACAAAATCCCTGATGCTTGGTGCTTTATTATGAATAGAGGATTATTTAGCTCATAGTTTTGACACCTAAGAATCCAAGATCAGATAGTCTCATCTGTTTGGCCTTTGGTAAAGACCCCCTTGGCTGCATCATATCATAGTGGAGAGCAGCATGGTGAGAGAACATGTGAGAGGGAGAAATCATTTGGCAACAGGAAATCAGAGAGGGATTCAGGGATCAGTCTCATTGTTTTATAACAACCCACCCTCCTGGAGACAACTGTTGGTCCCTCAAGAATTATATTGATCCCTTTAAGGGGCAGCAACCAAATGACCTAACCACCTCTCGCTATGCCCCATCTCTTAAAGGTTCAGCTACCTGTCACATCACAGTAGTAGGAACCAGTCTTCCAACATGTGAATCTTTGGAGAATGCACTTAAACCACATTCAAACAATTCCTGTGTTTGCTGGTAATCTCTGGAACAAGACTTGTGATGAGAATTAGAAGATGCTTTGAACTGAAGCCTGCAGCCATAGCCCTTTGGCATCCGATCCCGTCAGATCTCGGAAGCTAAGCAGGGTCAGGCCTGGTTAGTACCTGGATGGGAGACCGCCTGGGAACACCAGAAGCTGTAGGCTTGGGAGAAGGACCTGGCAACCCCCTCCCAAAAAGCAATCTGCCATTGAAAACCCTATGAACAGCAGAGAAGCACTGACAATAGTGTTTCCCCTGTTGTACAG
>VMDO01013650.1:25159-57627 GCA_007922755.1 Pedetes capensis | reverse complement strand
TTAACACCTTCGTAAACTGTGAGTAGATGGCTTATCATTTCAATGGATCAAGTTTAAAGATGAACACTTTATTCTAAGCAGGCCCACTCCTTAACCCGTTGTGAACCATCCTATTTATAGGACAGTAACAAATTCACCTATTTCTCAGAAGTGATATCAAACTTGTGTGCATGCCCATGTTATCACACTACATCTCAAACTTATCTCCTGTCAGCTGTTTGCTTTTAGGTTTAGTCTAACGGAAACTACAGTGTTGTGAACATTTCCTTATTTATGATGGGTTAGTGTCCTATAACTAGGACACTATGTATTTATGGGTTAATGTCTGCTTCCCTGACTGTGCTCAGGTACGGAAGCCACTGAAACTTCCTCCCTTTGACCTTCCTGCCTCAACCAAGTTAACCTCAAAAGCAAACCGTAAAATATTTTATAAGAAACTGTTCAAGACAAACATCAATATGAAGCTCTGTCAAAATTTAAATTCAGTTATAGAATCATTTTAGATAGAAATGCATATTTAATTTTTTGAAGGTATAGACACCCAGGGAAAAGAGTATTCCTTATATACATATACCACTGTCCATGATGATTTTAGAAAATAAACTAATAAAAAGCAACATTTTACAAACGACATTGGACTATGTTTTAAATTTCTTTGATCTGACCAGGCACATACTGACAATCCCAGGGACGCAGTAGGCTGAGACAGGAGGTTCACAAGTTCAAGGCCAGAGGCAGTATGCACAATTTAATGAGATTCTGCCTCAAAATAAAATATTAAAAAGAAGGATAAAAGGACAGCTCAGTGGTAAAGCACTTGCCCACCAATAACTAGACGCCTGAATTCAAACACTTGACATGCCCTGCCCCCATGCTGGAAGAAAATTATCCATTAGTTGAGAGTAAGACAATTAAAAATAATAAGAAAAAAAGCCATAAACCTATAAGTTGTTTTTATTGGATATGTTATATTTTGAAAACAGTGTTCATGGAACTCTTGGAAAAGTTTTATGCACATGTTCCATTTTATAAAAATCCTGAGCACTAGTAATAACTGTTTAGAATCCAATCAGCCATCAAGGACATGCGGTATTCTCTTTTCTTAATCTTTGCTTTCCCTCCAAAGACATTTATTTATAGGCTATTAAGAGAAATAAACACACTGGTGATACTTTGCATTTTGGCAAGTCTGTTTACCTTTACCATTTACCAAATATCTGAAGTTTATAAGAGCAGGCAACAAAGGCAATCTACACTATCTTACTATAAGCTAAAGATCAGAGCTGACTCTTCAGGGCTCCTATGCATACAAAGAATTCAGCTCTGTGCCTTCCATGCCCCTGGTAATTTCTGTTTCCCAGGATACTAAATAAACTTGACCTTGTCCATAAATATTTCTAGAAATTCCATTGGTTATAGATAACATATTTACATATGAGGTCCTTGGGTACAATGTGCCATCATAGAGTGCTCTGTGGTAAATGAAATAACTAGAGCAATATTTAATTTTTAGATCTTCAAAACATAATTCCCAAAACGTAAAAAATACAATTCTCATATAAAAACATCAACATAATTCTCACAGGATGAATGAACACGTACACTCATAATTAACTCATTGATGACAGAACCAGTAATATGGAAAAGATGGCTCAAAAAAGGACATAAACTGAGCACCATAGAGCACACCTGTAATCTCAGTGATTTAGGAGGCTAAGGTTTGGATCTCAAATTGGGGGCCAGAGGCAGCCTGTGCAATTGAGTGAGATTCTGTCTCAAAATAAAACTAATAAAGTTTCTGGGGATTTTACTCAATGGTAGAGCACTTGTTCAGCATTTGTGAGGCCCTAGATTCAACCTCCCCATACTGAGAAGGAAAACACACATACACACACACACGCACACAATGTATAATAGATAATGTTTTATTATATATAATATGCATTATATATAATATATACTAAATTATTTAATAATATGATATATAATTATATATAATATAATTATATATTTACATATAGTATAGTATATATTATAAATATAAATATATAACATATATAATATATAATTATAATATAATATAATTTTATTTATTATATATATTTTTATATATACTTATATATGTATGTATGTATGTTGTTGTTGTTGTTGTTAGGTGCCATCAAGTCGGTATCCAACTCATAGCGACCCTCATAGGGTTTTCAATGGCTGACTCTTTCGGGATTGCCTTGGGAGTGGATTGCCAGGCCGTTCTCCCCTTTTTGTGGTGCTGGGAATTGAACTCGGGACCTCAGAGACTGCAGCGCAGTGCTCTAGCCACTGAGCTAAATCCCAGCCCATATATATATATATATATATATATATATATATATATATATATATGCATATGCTGAGTTATAAGAAATGCCATAATAAGGAAAAAGTATGAAGAATAAAACTAGAATATACTTATGAGGGAAACATAAATATGCCTTTTTTACATTTCAAGGTGAGGGATGTCTCACAGAAGTGACAGAAGAATGTAAAATTCAGACTAAATTTCTTTCCACTCTCACTCAAAGTTTTATCAATATATATGTATGTCTGTATATATATATATATACATATATATATATATATATATATATATATATATATATTTTACTGAAAAAAACCCTGAAGGCTGAGAGTATAATTCAGTGGAAAATATGTGCCTCACATGCATTAAGGCGGGGGTTCAATCCCCAGCCCCACCTCCAAAGGTAAAATTAGATTTTTTAAATAGAGCATAGTATATATATCCTAGGCAATAATGATCACAACCTTTTAGATTATCTTCATTACTAGACAGAAATCAGTCACACCTCTTCTGGACAACACACATTTTGTGTCTGATCAGTGTTCTACAGAGATATGATAATAAAAACAGTTGTATTATCTGGGGACATAAAATGACCTTTAAAACAAAATACATCTTAGAGCATGCTTAATAGGACAGTGAAAGGTCAAGCCATTATCAATTTTGTCCTATTTCTGGATTTGGTTGTTTTTTTCTTAACAAAATAGAGTCTGAAAAAATATTAAAACCTTTATATTTTTCCATTGTATATACTTTCTGAAAATGAAAGTTACTTCTGTCAGTTGTGTTATGAATTACAGTTACATAAAGCAACATGAATGTAGTTTTCTGCAAATCACAATGAATAAATTTTATTTTCCAGCCTTAAAATCAAATTCACCACAACATAAGTACCATATTACTCAACAAAGATCCTTACTTCTGGCATATGCTGAGTTATAAGAAATGCCATAATAAGGAAAAAGTATGAAGAATAAAACTAGAATATACTAATGGGGGACACATAAATATGCCTTTTTTACATTTCAAGGTGAGGGATGTCTCACAGAAATGACAGAAGAATGTAAAATTCAGACTAAATTTCTTTCCACTCTCACTCAAAGTTTTATCAATCACTATAGCATCCTTCTTTTCCAATGTGTTGAGAAGCATGCCAAAAATTCCCCTTTGGGCAGAATCTATTTCTATTTAGGAAATCATAGCAAAATAACACACACACACACACACACACACACACACACACACACACGCCCTGGAATTAATAATTCCAGTCATTTTTTAAATTAGGATACACATTCTTATTGCGGATGCATTTCTTCTCCAACTACTTGCCTTTGGTCTAATTCAGAATACATCGTTATATCTATCAGAAGAGGGCAGAGAAGGGAAGAGGAGGTAAAAATATATTTGAATTTATTGTATAAAATCAGTAAAGACAGAGCTAATTTCTTTTTGTTCTTAATTTCTAACACCACCTCCAGATATAATGGACCCTCAGTAAATATTTTTTAGATCAATGGAATCATTTGTTAATGGTTCTAAAAATATCTACCAGGAAAAGAGGCTTAACAATAAACAATTTAAAAAGTAACATTTGAGAATTATTTGGAGAATAAAACTCTTTGGAATTGCTGTTTTAAATTTTAATGTCTACTAAAAGTATTTTAAGCATATTAGCCACTGAATATTTATTTATTGATTAAATCATGAAGGACAAAGGAATAAAAAGGCAGGCAGATAATCTACATTACTAAAATGTACACATGAGAAGCCACCAAAACCAAATTTGTTCACTACTTATTTATTTATCACTGCTATGGTTTGAAAATTCCTCTCCAAAATTCATATGTTGAAATCCTAATCCCAAAAGTGAAAGTATTAGGAGGTGGGGTCTTTGGGAGGTGATTATCTAATAAGGGTGGAGCCCTCATGAATGGGATTAGTGCCTTCATAAAAGAGACCCAAGAGATACCCCTCAAGCTTTGCACTGTTTAAGAACACAGGAAAAAGCCATCTATGAATGAGGAATTGGGCCCTTCCCAAACACTGGATCTGCCAGTGCATTCATGTTATACTTCCCAGCCTCTAGAAATGTGAGCAGTAAACTTTCATTGTTTAGAAGCCAGTCTGTGGTGGTTTGTTATAGCCGCACAGAAAGACTGAAAACATGGACCCTACAGGTTAACTATTTTAGCAATAACAAAAACCCTGTAATATCCCTGCATCAACTGAAACAGTAGGAATGCTTTTTAAATACAAAAGGTCCCTTTGAAGTCCCTCAGTGTTCTGGATGTGGACAGCAAAATGTATGAAGTTTGGACAATCTTACATATTTATTCATTGGTAAAAAAAATTGTGACTTGTAAATTTTTTAGCATGCTGTCTTGTTTCTTTCATCCAAAATTGGCTTGGCTTTGTTGAAGAATGTCTACTGATTACCTGTATTGTGGAAACTGTATGGGTTCTCCTGTAATAATCTATTGATAGGAGACTCCATCATAATAAGAACCCGGGGGCCATCCTAGCTGTTTTCCTTTCTCTCACTTCTATGTCAAATCTTTAAACAAGCCCTGCTCACTTTATTTGATAAGCAGTTATCTAATCTGCCACCTACTTTTTGTATTACGTATGTCTGCCCCGGGCTGGGATTTGGCTCAGTTGATAGAGCACTACCCTACAGTCTCTGAGGTCCTGAGTTCAATTCCCAGCACCGCAAAATGGGAGAAGGGCCTGGCAATCCACTCCCAAGGCAATCTTGAAACAGCCATTGAAAACCCTATGAGGTCGCTATGAATTGGATACCGACTCCACGGCACCTAACAACAACAACATGTCTGCCCCAGCTATAGCATATTTCTTCTGGGACATTGTTAGGTAGTTAGCTTAGGCATTAGCAGGCAATATGGAGAAAAAGGGGATTGAAAATTGCCGCTGAATATCAGCCATGGTGGATGAAGCCACGTGCTTCTCAGGAAACATTGGAAAGGCATTTTCTAATGGTCCCCACACCCTAATGAAAGCTATTGAGACATTCACAAAACAAAGACCCTGGGTTCAAGTCACACTAGAAGCCCAGGGCTGACAGCACTTTTGGCATGCCCTAGTTTGAATAAAACTAGAGGGAATATGAGCCTGCTATCTCTTCTCTCTTATTCCTCTGTACTCCTCACCCACGGGTCTTCTCTTCTCTCTCCAGCAACCATGTGCTGGAGATCAAAGAACACAGCTTTCAGTATGGGTTGCACCTCAAAATCAAGAAAACAATCCTTGCCACTGGGTCAGTAAGTAACGTCATGATAAATGGACAAAAGATTGAGGTTGTCCAAGATTTTGTTTTACTTGGTTCTACAATCAACACCACAGACCTTGACAGCTTATTATTCCCTGGCAAAACTAAACTGGTTCTAATTTCACAAGCATATCTCAATCTATATTACTTGTACCACTTCCTCTGATATGAGTGCCCTTCCTACATTTATTTGCCTATCTTTCTCATTACTAAACCATCAAGACTCAGATCAGAAATGATCTCTTAGCATAACTTCCCTGAATGGGGTACTGAAAATTCCCCTCCTCTGGACTTCCTGGCACATGCCTATCTTTTCAATCATATCAGATTGAAATAGCCTGTCTGCCTACATGATAGCCACACTTTGTGGTGAGTGTGACTGAGAATCAGTTATTTTTTCTTTTCTTTTCTGTTATTTAAGTTAAATATACACATGTGGCTAATGCTTGCTGCATCAGATAGAGCAGACCTAGACAACTCCTGAAAGGGTTGATGTATTATGTTGCTCTATTATAGTGAAAGTAAGCACACCAGAGGCTTAATATTCTTTCTTGCCCTTTGTTTCTATGTCAAAAAGCTCAGTACTTAGTTATAAACACATATGTTTATGTGAATTAATGTTAGGAGCATCAGAAAGGTCATATAAAAATATAGCAGTTTTTCTAATTTCTTAAATAACTTACTTTGGCATATACACTGAAGCCATTTTATATTATAAGTCCCTGCCTCTGTAGTCAGTTGAAACATGCTTTTCTCCATGGGCTTTTTAAACCACTGTGAAAAATTGATTACACTTCATTTGATCTCAGGTTTATAGTATCAGAGTATTCATGTATTTCTGGACATTATGGGTGGTTTTATGAAAGAAGGAGAAAGCAAAAGCTGTGAATAATTTTCAAACTTCAACCTTAATTTCAATAATTTTAAATTTAACTGACAAGGTAATTATCCCAGAAATTGTCTTAACTAAATGATTTGTGAAACTGTGATTGTCCCATTAAAATGACAGAGTACTCAATCAGGGAGGAAAATGGTTCTCTGAGGTTTGGCCCTATTAAACAGGTTCTTTATATTATTATCCACTTCTCATTTTGACTGTATGCAGCTGTGTAGTTTTGTGTGTGAGGAAAAGCTTCCCAGCGACACGATGGCTAGTGTCAATGTAGAAAAGTCAGCAGAGGGTTGAGGGCACAATTCTGGGGCAGACTGCTTGTGGGAATCCCACATCTAGTGCTTACTGGTGGGTGACAGTGGGTTTCGTTGTCCACTCTCTACATCAGTTTCCTTATTTCTAAATAAGGATATTAATTTGACCTGTCCTGTTTATCTGAATTGTGCCACAGCAAAAATCTTCCCGTCTCAATTTTATAAAGATACAGAGCTTTGTCATTTAATTTGGTAACAGTATATGCCCATCTAAGGAATCATCTAATTTCACATAAGGGCTGGGATTTAGCTCAGTTGGTAAAGCTCTATGCTGCAGTCTCTGCGGTCCCGAGTTCAATTCCCAGCACTGAAAAAATGGGAGAGGGGCCTGGCAATCCACTCCCAAGGCAATCCAGAAACAGCCATTGAAAACCCTATGAGGTCGCTATGAGTCGGATACCGACTCGATGGCACCTAACAACAACAATGACAAGATCAGCTGGGGCTCCCTGTTCCATATTCTTACTCAAGGACTTAGGCCAATACCACAGTCACTACCTGGAGTGTTGTCAATCATCATGTGTTATGAAGTGTACCCCAAAGGCTCATGTTTTCAAGGCCTGGTCACCAGCTGGTGGTGCTATTGGGAGGTGCTTGGATCATGTAGATGCTAACCTCATTAATGGATTGATCCATTGATGAGGTCACAGCTGAATGGGCTAATTAGGAGGTGGGGCCTAGCTGGAAGAAGTGGTTGCTGGGAATATATCTTTGAAGGACTTACCTTGTCTGTAGGCTTGCTTTTTCCTCCTCTCCTCTCCCCTTTCTTCCCCTCCTCTCTTCTCTCTTCTCTCTCTTCTCATTATCTTCTCCTCTCATTCCTCCTCCTCCTCCTCCTCCTCCTCCTCCTCCTCCTTCTTCTTCTTCTACTTCTTCTTCTTCTTCTCTCTCTTCCTCCCCCTCTCACTCCCTCTCCTGCTCCCTTCCTCTCTATCTCCCTCTCTTGTTCTTGTTCTTGCTCTCTTGTTCTGTCCCTTTCATGGATGCCATGAGAGCTGCTTGGCTTTACCATACCTTTCCACTATGATGTATTACCTTACCACAGGCCCAGAAGCAATCGAGCCAAATGACCCTAGACTGCAAACTCTGAAACCGTGAGTCAAAAAAAAAATCCTTCCTTATTGTAAATTATCTTTCTTAAGTACTTTGTCACAGTGATTAACATACCATACCTGAGGAGGAAGTGCTCAAGAAAGTCTCTGTTCTGCAAGTGTGTTCACCCAAAGTGACCCGCATCAATTATACTCACAACTCATTGGTCTGATGGGGCTCCATGGCCAGAAATTACAGTCATACCTTGTACCCCAAAGGGAAATCAACCAGAAATATTAATTGACAAGGCTGTCATAATTACCACAATAAATATACTTATCTTATATAATAGTTGTTTTAGACAGATTCCTTAGGACAGGGCATGTAGTAAGTTATTATTATCTAAATGAAGAGCAAATACATGCTATGTGAAATTAGATGATTCCAATTTCATGTTAAAGTAAAAATGACTTTGAAGCTCTAACTTATCTAAGGCCAAGTAACCTGAGGTGAGGGGTAAGAAACAGGTATTGGTGAATATTTTACTTCCCTCAAGTATGATGGGCTGGGATTTAGCTCAGTTGGTAGAGCGCTGCACTGCAGTCTCTGAGGTCCCGAGTTCAATTCCCAGCACGACAAAAATGGGAGAAGCGCCTGACAATCCACTCCCTAAGGCAATCCCAAAAACAATCAGCCATTGAAAACCCTATGAGGGTCATTATGAGTCGGATACCTACTAGATGGCACCTAACAATAACAACAACAACAAGTATGATATATTTTTAGTAGAATGCTTTGATTATAATTCCTTCATGAAAAAAACAGGTATTTATTTGCTCATTTGAACACTCAACAAGTATTTATTGAAGATTTCTTGTATATAGGAACTATATTAAGTTCTGTGGATATAATAGTTAGCAAAACAGAATGACTATTGCCTTCATTTAAGATTTGATATTAAATATATCACATACAAATGATCACTTGTGATTGTAATTAATTCTACAAAGAATGTCTATGGAGGTAATAAGATTAATAATAAATATTTGGAGATTTTATAAATCTTTAGGTATATCCTATAAACATTCATTATATGTACTTAAAGAGCGTGAACATCAATGAATCTCATGATGTAAACTTGTGATTAGGCAACAGAAATACAGAAATTACTGGGGGATGGTACTTTTCTTAAGAAGCTCATATGTTCTCTATAAAGAAATCATGTTAATATGGAACAATAAATGTTGTTATTAAAATAAACTGAGTAGCTAAGACAGATATCTAATATTGGAGGAGTAAATATAAGGAACTTGAAATAAGGTTTGGCATATCATTAGGAGTTAACCAGACAAAGATAGTAAAGACCATTCCAAGTGGAAAATGTGCAGAGGTATGCACTTGGAGGCAAATTTTGTGTATATATAGAATAACAATTAGTTCACAGTGCTTGGAGGGAGAGATTGGTGAGCAAGAAGCCTGAGAATCCAAATAAGCCAGGTCAAGAAATATTCAGGACCATGGGAAATAAAGGGAAATTGGTGAAGTTTAAGCAAAGAATGTGACTAAATTAGATTTGCATGTTATGAAAATACTTCTAATAGTAGGATGGCAAGATGGGATTTGAGATGAGAGGAAGGCAGACCAATTAAGACCTTTTGAGGTCCTGCATTTCCATGGCAATTTCTTCATGGTCATCCATCCTTGATTTTGAAGAAAAGGGATTTCCAACATTTGATAATGCTGCCTCAAGCTCCAGCCCCAGCCCCAAGCCATCCCACCTCAAAGACTTGTAGATTTGGGAAAGTTCAGGAGCTCTTTCTAGGGATCTAGTCTTCCTTCATGAAGAAAAAGTAAAGGCAGAACTGATGGTGGCTGACTGCTTGGCAAATTGTTACCAGGACTCAGTGACCTTTGAGGATATGGCTATGGACTTCATCCAAGAGGAGTGGATTTTATTGGATCAAACTCACAAAGATCTATACAAAGAGGTAATGTTAGAGTACTATCAGAACCTGGACCCCGCAGAATGGGAAGTCACCAAACCCAGTCTGATTTCTTGGTTGGAAGAAGATTTGCAGACAGTGCAGACAGGAGAAGCCCAAAGCAGGAAGCCACAGTGCAGGGGGCCTCTGTGACTGTATGCAATGTGGAGAAATCTTCAGTGAACACTGATATTTCAAGCCACATGTGAAAAGTCAAAGTACATGGAAGGAAGGACATTTTTCTCACTGAAGTTCATGCTGTGCCTGTTCAAATGCACATGTTAAAACTTATGCATGTAAGATTTGTGGAAAAGCCTTTGGATGTTCTTGAAATCTTAATAGTTACCTGCAAATCCACACTGGTCAAAATCCCTGTAAGAAATATGGTAAAGCCTTCACTAAGTGCTTAGGCTTTATTACACATGTAATAATACTTGCTTCAGAGAAATCTGGTAAATATAAAGAATGTGGGAAAGTTTTCACTTCATCCTTATGCCTGACCCAGCATGTGTGAATTTATAGTGCAGAGAGACCGGATATATGTAAGGAATGTAAGCATATTTCTTACTTCCTCACACCTGTGTAACCATATAGGAAGAACTCACAGTGGAGAGGGAATCTATATATGTGGGGAATGTGGAAAAGCCTTCCATTCTTACTCATATCTGCATAGACATGTAAGAACTCACAGTGGAGAGAGTCCATGTATATGTAAGGAATCTGGGAAGGCCTTTCTGAATTCTTTGTGCTATGTAAACATCTTAGCATTTCCACTTTAGATAATTGCTATGAGTGTAATGTATACAATAGAAAAGTGTACAATGGGTACAACCTGCTACATGACCATTTAAAAACTCACATGGTGAAAAAACCATTTGAATATGATACATTTGGGAAATCTTTCCAATATTTGGCATACCTCACTAAGCTTGTATTCATACTGGAGTAAGACTCTCTAAGTGTAAGTACTGTGAGAGAGACTTTACCACTGCAAAGCTTAACTGAACATGTAAGAACTCATACTGTGGAGTTGCCCTATTAATATAGAGAATGTGGGAAAGCCTTCATCTCATCTTCAAATCCAATGTGCTATGTAAAAATTCACAGCAGAGAGAAATCATTTTTCAGGGATGTGAGAACTCCTACAATAGGTTTCAGCTACTAATTAGATATTGATCAACTCACATTGAACAGAACCCCTTTGGATGGGAGGAATGCTGAAAATCCTTCATGTCTTAATAATCACAATGGATTGATAATAGTGAGACACCTTTTTAAATATAATGAATGGGGAACATCCCTCAATTATACCAGTTTACTTTGAAAGCATGAAAGACTCATACTCTGAAGATGCTCTACGAATTTAAGGAAGGAAATACAGAAGCCTTCACTCTTTCCCAATAAGTTATTAAATATATGAGAATTTGCAATGGAGGGTAACATTCCTAATGTAAAATATGTGGGGAAATTCTAATTCCACTAAATACTTTGATCTTCACTTGTCTCACAGTTAAGAAAACCTTATGAAGTTAAAAATGTTGGGAAATAATTTTATATATGATGTTAATCCTCAACATTTAGTAAACATGAAAACTCACCCCTCCTCCCAAAAAAGAGTCTATTGTAACCGTGACCAAATGGTATTTATTTCAGAGATGCAAGGGTGTTTCAATCTGCAAAAGCAAATTGTATCAATAGAATGAAAGGCAAAAAATTATATGATTAATAAGTAATGGGAAAAGGATTTGACATTATTCAACATCTATTCATGATTAAAATACTCAACACACTTGGAAGAGAATATCATCAACATTATGAAAGGCATCTATGAAACAATTACAGCTAGTATCATAGTGGAGACAGAAGACTGGATGTTTTCCTTCTAAGGTCAGGAAGAACGAATACTCTCTCTTGCTACTTGTATTCACATTATGTTGAAGTTCAAACCAAGTCAATTAGGCAATGAAATAAAAGCATTCTAATTGGAAAGGAAAAAATAAAACAATCTCTTTTACCAGATGGCATGATCTTGTATATATAAAATTCTGTTGTTGTTAGGTGCCGTCGAGTCGAATCGGACTCATAGTGACCCTATGTACAGCAGATCGAAACACTTCCCGATTCTGTGCCAGGCACATGATCTTATTTATGTTTAAGCCCATTGTTGTAGACACTGTGTCAATCCATCTGGTGGAGGGTTTTTCTCTTTTGCGTTGACCTGCCACTCTCCCAAACATGATGTCCTTCTCCAGGAATGGATCTCTCCTGACTACATGTCTGAAATATGTAAGATGCAGGCCATTCTTGCTTCCAAGGAGCACTCTGGTTGCACTTCTTCTAGGACAGATTGTTGGTTCTTTTGGCAGTCTATGGTATATAAAATTCTAATGAATGCTAAAAAACCTCTTAGAACTAATAAATGTAATAAAAGAGCATAACAATGTTCCAAGATACAGGGTCAACATACAAGATCAATTGTATTTCCGTACAGTAGGTGTAAGCTACCTGTAGTTGACTTTTTGTCTTTGTGATAGAATGCCTGACATGAGCCACTTAAAGAGAGGAATTATTTTAGCTCACAGTCAATAGTCCTGGGCTCCATTGGGTCCATGGTGAGGCAGAACATCATGGCAATGGGAGCATGTGGCAGAGGCTACTCAACTCATTGTAGATAAGCAGCAGGTCAAGGGGATGACAGGAAGAAACAAGTATAACCTTCAAAGGAAAGTCTCCAATGACTTACTTCCTCCAACCAGGTCTCCCTTCCAACATTTCCACCACCTCCCAATAGTGTATTCGCAGTTTAAATCTATCAATGGATTAAACCATTCATTCGGTCAGGGCCTTCATAATATAATCCATTTCGGAAAGGCTCTCACAGATACACCCATCAGTGTGCTTTACTAATCTAAGCCTCTCTCAATCCAGTCAACTCAACAATCAAAATTAACTATCACACTATCTGAAAAAGAAATTAAGAAAATAATTCCATTTCAAATAGCATCAAAAAGAATAAAACATTTATGAATACATCTAAAAACTGAAGTATAAAATTTATTCTCTTAAAACTGAAAAACTCTATTGAAATTATAAAGACCAAACTAAATTGAAAGAAGATGGCCTGTACTCTTGGATCGAAAGACTTAATATTGTTATGATGCCAGTACTTCCCAAAAATCTGATCTACAGATTCAATGCAATTCCTAGAAAAATCTAAGTTGAATTCTTCTCAAAAAATGACAGATTCTGAAATTCATGTGGAAATGCAAAGGACGCAGAATAGTGAAAACAATCACCAAAAAGGGTAAATATGGAAGATTCACACTTTTTTTCTTTCAAAATTTACTGCAAAGCACCAGAAACCAAGACAGTGAATTGATCCCATAAGAAATGACAGAATTGAGCAGGCCACAGTGGCACAAACCTGTAATCCCAGTGATTTAGGAGGCTGAAACAGGAGGATTGCAAGTTCAATGCCAGAGATAGCCTGTGCAATTTATTAAGACTTAGTTGTCTCAAAAATTTTTTTTAAATTAAATTTAATTTAATTTAAAAGGGGTATGGGAATGTAGCTCCCAAGATGTCAACAGACACCTTGGGAATAACGTAAGCAAAGTCAGTGGTAGAGCCCTTGCACACTTGCTTAGCATATATGAGGGCCTGGAATCCAACATTTAGTATCAATATAAATAAGTATAAATAAATAAAAATGTGAAAAGGCAATCTGAACCAGTAGAGAAAATACTTATAAATTATAAATTTTAACTTTTTTTTTTCAGTACTGGGTATGAAACCAAGGGCCTCATGCATGTTAGGCAAGCCCTTAGCTCTGTAAATCATTTAACTAATAGAATTTTTTTTCCAAAATATATGACAGTCCTTTAAAACTCAAAAAGAACAAGACAATCCAAATAAAAATGGGCAAATCATTTGAATAGATATTTCTCCTGAGAAGATATACAAATGGGTCATAAGCACATGAAAAGATGTTCCACATTATGTTATTCATATGAAAAAGAAAAATCACGATGATATGCTACTTTATACTTACCAAGATTGTTATAATTTTAAAAAATGATGTAGAGTAGGAGGCTTAAGGCTTGCTGCTAACTGACTTTGGGTTTCTTTTTTGAACAATGAAAATGTTCCAAACTTGATGGTGGTAATGTATGCACAATTCTGTAAATACGCTAAAATCCATTAAATTATGGGCTCTAAGTGGGCAAGCTAATGATATATGAATTATAACTCAATCAATTTTAAAAAATCCTGTGCAGTAATCCCAGAAAGAAAGACTGAAGGCACTAGATGTAGAGATGATATGGCAGGATTAACTTGGGAGGTAATGGAAACTAATAAATCTCCAGGACTTGATAACTACCTAGCTTACAGAGCTGAGAATAAGAAGGTATGGAGAGGCTGGAAGGCAAGACTTGGAAAGGCCATTCACCATAATAGGTTATTCCATAATTTGTGTATTTTGTGTAGGGAAGTGCTACTGAAGATCCAAAGAGAATGAGTATAGTTTTGGACACACATGTTTGAGTTGCTGAGATTTCTTCTCTGGATAAAGATGGAAGATTAAGGATTAAATTTACCCTCCCTCCTGAAACAATTTGAAAAATAGATAAAGTATATGAAACAATGGCTTTTACTATATTGGACACCAGGCAACAAAAGTCAGTGACCTCTGAATGATGGGAAATGAACAAGTTAAGTCTTATAATTCTCCCAAGTTTCTGCCTTGAGAGAGGTTCCAGGACATCCTATAAAGAGGGAAAAACCAAAAGCATCCCAGAAAATTTCCTAAATTGAAAAGATGTAACTGGAGTATGGAGATGCCAATGTAATCAGAAATAGTAGGCACAAAGGACAGAGATGGAGAGAGACAGAGAGCAAGTCAGAGCAAGAGCTAGAGAGAGTTTTGGAGATCTGCTCCTTGCTTTTCAGCTAAATACAGATCAGCACATGCATATGAAAAATCTACCCAAAGCTAGAGAAAGAATACTTGAAATGATTGTTGTTGTTGTTGTTAGGTGCCGTCGAGTCGAGTCCGACTCTTAGCGACCCTATGTACAGCAGATTGAAACACTTGCCGATTCTGTGCCAGGCAAACAATCTTATTTATGTTTAAGCCCATTGTTGCAGACACTGTGTCAATCCATCTGGTGGAGGGTTTTCCTCTTTTGCATTGACCTGCCACTCTTCCAAACATGATGTCCTTCTCCAGAGATTGTTCTCTCCTGACTACATGTCCAAAATATGTAAGACGCAGTTTGGCCATTTTTGCTTCCAAAGAGCACTCTGGTTGTACTTCTTCTAGGACAGATCTGTTGGTTCTTTTGGCAGTCCATGGTATATTCAATAGATGTCTCCAGCACCACAATTCAAAAGCATCAATTCTTTTTCTGTCTCTCTTGTTCAATGTCCCCCTTTCACAACCATATGATGCCACTGAAAATACCATGGCATGAGTCAGACGCACCTTCGTCTTCAATGTGACATCTTTGCTTTTCAACACTCTAAAGAGATCTTTTGCCACAGCTTTTCCTAGAGCAATGCGTCTTTGGATTTCTTGACTGCTGCTTCCACGGGTGTTGATTATAGAGCCAAGCAAAGTAAAATCTTGGACAACCTCAATCTTTTCTCCATTTAATGTGAAGTTGCGTGCTGACCCAGTCGTAAGAATTTTTGTTTTGTTGATGTTTGGTCATAACCCATATTCAAGGCTATGATCTTTGATCTTCATCAGTAAATGTTTTAAATCCTCTTCATTTTCAGCAAGCAAAGTGGTGTCATCTGCATAATGCAGGTTGTTAATGAGTCTTCCTCCAATCTTGATGCCACGTTCTTCCTTATAAAGTCCAGCTTCTCGGATTATTTGCTCAGCGTATAAATTGAAGAGATAGGGTGAAAGTATACAGCCCTGATGCACACCTTTCTCAACTTTAAAACCACTCAGTGTTTCCTTGTTCTATTCGAACAACTGCCTCCTGGTTCATGTACAGATTTCTCATGAGCACAATTAGGTGTTCTGGTGTTATCCATAATTTGTTGTGACTCTATACATTAGGCACAGTAAGCTCCTGTCCTTTTTTGTGAAGAATTACTAAAACCCATCCAAAATAGCCTTCATTAAATACATGAAGATCAGCCTCACATGTACAAATGAAGTATATTTCTCCATTGATATGCGTGTTTGGTTTCGTCATCAGTTTAGCAGTTTTTCATGCATGTCTTTCATGTTTTGTTAGAGTTACACTTAGTTATCTCACTTTTCTGAGTGATTATAAATTGAACTTTTAATTTCATTAGTCTCACATTCATTAGTAGTATTTAGAAATAGAATCAATTTTATATGCTTATCCTCTACTTTGCTTAACTCAATTGTATATAAGAGGTTTTTGGTGTGTTCTTGAGTTTGTTCTTAATATTTTCTATGCAGATAATCATGCCACCTACAAATAGGGATAGTCTATTTCTTTCTGAACTGTATGTCTTTAATTTCATTTACTCATATTATGCTACTAGAAATTCTGTTGTTGTTGTTATTGTTGTTGTTGTTAGGTACCATCAAGTTGGGTCCAAGTCATAGCGAGCCTATGTACAACAAAACAGAACCCTTCCCAACACTGTGCCATGCCCCACACTGTATCAGTGCTTCTCTGCTATTCACAGGATTTTCGATGGTTGATTGTTTCTGGAGTTAACTGTCAAGTCCTTCTCCCAAGCCGACACCTGGTGTTCCCAGGCAGTCTCCCATCCAAGGACTAACCAGGCCTGACCCTGCTTAGCTTCTAAGATCTGACGAGATCAGACACCAGGGTGGGATGGCTACAGGTTAGCACTATGTTAAATAAGAGTGTTGAGAGCAGATATCCTTATCTTATCTCCTATACTTTGACAGAAAGCACTCAGTCTTTCACCACTAAGTATTTTGTTGATGTTGTCAAGTCTGGATAGCTTCCCTCTATTCCCAGGTTTCTGAGAATTTTTATCATGAATGGGTATTGAATATTGCCAAATCCTTCTTAAACATCAACTGATATGATCATGTAATTTTTCTTCTTTAGCCATCCTTAATATGGTAGATTGTACTGATTGACTAGAAAGACCTGGCAGGGAAGGAGGTTCGCCCAATGCCCCATTATAGTAAAGTAGAGATTTAAGTTCAGGCTCTTTAAGTGGTCTCCAATAACATGATAGGGCAGGAATAAAGGACAGGTGTGGAGAGGTGAGGAGAGGGATCTTTATTGTTAACAGGGAGAAGGGGAATAAAAGTATCAACTCCCTACTCAACCTTCTCTGATACCACACCAGGGATGGATTTGTTGTTGTTGTTGTTAGATGCTGCCAGAGACTGCAGAGCAGTGCTCTACCAACTGAGCTAAAGTCCAGCACAAGGATGGATTAGAGCAGCCTAAAAGAGTAGAATGGGAGAAGGACCTGGCAATCCACTCCCAAAGTAATCCTGAAACAGTCAGCCATTGAAAACCCTATGAGAGTCGCTATGAGTCAGATACTGACTCTACGGCACCTAACAACAACAAAAGAGTAGAAGTCTAGGCTGCCCACTCAGCTTTTTGCTGGTGTAAGTAGGGCTGAGGCAGCTAGGTTTTCTGCTATTTGGACTGAAGTAAAGCAGTTAATATCTGTAGTTTTCTCTCTTCCTCTGTTGCCTCTTTCCTGAGAGAACAGGATTTTATTGGAGGGTTTTTTGGTTTGGTTGGTTGGTTTTTGTCTGCACCTTGGCATTTCCAGATTGTCAGGTACTTCAGCTCCAAGTCTGGGATGTGTGCAGCAAAAAGAAAACAGAGGGAAACTCACTCCAAGTACAAGATGTTTCACCTGTATGCCTTTTCCTCTTCACATTTCAGTGTTCTTATGGTTGTTCTATATATCATATCTAAAGTTTTTAGTTATACTCAAGGAAATTTCCGTCTACTCAATCTTTCTCAAAGTAAAAGTCAGTATACATTATTTTTATAATTTAAGTAATTACTCTTATAATATCACATATTACCTTGGCAACAGTCCACTCAGTGTATCTTATACATTCCTTCTCAATAGAAAGTTTAGATCAACTTATTTTGGGAATAATTGAATAAGTAAAGATAAATCCATATTGGTAAAACTACCTTCTTGTCCTTTTCATGGTCCTTCTGAAAATGAGAAATACACCAATACATAGTTCCAGATCTGAACTACTTACAAGCCATAAAATATCTTGAATTACTGACTCCTGGAGATTAAGGAGAATAGCAAGATTGCCTAAAGAATTCAAAAAAGTGAAATAAGGTTGCCAACATTTTTTTTTTGCATTTTATCTCAAGAAATAATTAACATTATTTAGAGACTTAGTTTATTTTATTAAAAAGACTACAATTTCTTCATTGTTAAGTGATATCAAGAAATGTTTACATTGGCTGAGCTGTTTTTAAAAGTGTTTCCATGTGTTCTTTTCAGTAAGTGGAGTTCTGCCAAATACCTGTAGTAATGTCTTATTGAGGGCTCAGCTGCCTAGACTAAAAAAAAAAATCTCAATGAAATAAGAGCAACTACTTTGCATTTCAATTATGTAAAGGGTTTTCAGATTTAGGAAAACTAAAACAAAACAAAAATGTGAGGTAGTAATTAAACTTGAATTTCAGATAAATAGCAAATAATTTTTATCATAAATATGCCCCATGGAATATTTGGGACACACTTGTAGGAAACAATTATTTATCATTTATCTGAATTTCAAATTTAACTATGCATTCTGTATTTCATCTGATACTTTATATTTTAAAATTTCAAAAAGAATAATATAGTTCATTTTGCAAATGCTAGATATATATATATGTGTGTGTGTGTGTGTGTGTGTGTGTATAAATGTACATTGTGATGTTTTAAAAGACATCAAATAAAATTTCATTCTTTAGAAATTGCTCTTAAGTTCATCATGAAAATTAACATAAAAGCAATAAATTGTGATCCAAAAAACTAGTAAGGCAAAATGAAAGTAATTAATTGGTTAGGAAGCGTAACATAAATAAATATATCTTACCCTTTTGTGTATGAGAAAGAATGAAAGACAAAAGCAAGAAGATGGGAGAGATAAAGGATGACTTTACTGAAGGCATGGTAGAAAATAGTGAAGATTCAAACAACTCTACTTTTATGTGAGAAAATGGAGTGTAGTAGTGTCTTTGCTAAGAAAAAAAAAAAAAAAAACCTATAAATCCCCAGAGAAATATTAGAAAAAAAGAGGGGAAGGTGAGGAGCAATGCTAAGTTTGGACAATGAAGAGCTTGGAAATGAGAGGATGATTACAATTTAGAAGCCAAATATAATTTTTTACCCCAGTACTACAGATTAAACCCAGAACCTTGTGAATGCTAGGTAAGCATTCCAAAACCGAGCCACAACTACAGGAACTTCCTTTGTTAACTTTTTATTTTTAGACAGGGTATTACTAAATTGCAAAGGCTGGGTATGGCCTTGAACTCATTATCTTCCTCCCTCAGCTTCCTGAGTAGCTGAGATTACAGGTGCAGGATATAATTTTTTTAAAACACAGGGCCTACTTATATGGAAAGTTTGTTTGGTTGGTTGGTTTGGTTTGTTTTGGTTTGTTTGTCTGTTTTTGAGATTAATCTCACCATGTAGTCAGGCCTGGCTGGTGTCAACTCTGGATCTTCCTGCCTCTGCCTCCCAAGTGCTGGAAATACAGGAATGTGCCACCATGCCCAGACACTATTTTTCTATATTTAATTATGCATTAGAGATATATCTGAAACAAGGAAAAATGAATTGAAACTTAGTTTAATTTTTTTGTTGTTGTTAGATTCAAGTGCCTTCTTTTGTTTGACCTAGGTTATTTTATTTTGCTTTTGGAATCCTCTTCCAACACAGGGCCTAGGCTATGTCAGTAGATTAATATAGTATCCTTCTACTTAGAAACCTAGCTACAGTTTTGTCTATACTTATCTATGTCAGTGATAACATTTCCTTAGGTAATCTCTTACCCATTGTCAACCAAATCAAGACCAAATCCCCACCCTGTCTTTACTAGAGAACTCTAAAGTGGTCTGTGTCTACCTTCCAGCCATCTCCCTACTTTTCAAGAGGCCATTTAATGGAAATTACTCACCTATCTTCTGAAGACCTTTACTTTTTTATCTCTACTTTTGTTCTTAACATACCCATCATTTGTACCTTTCTCCCTAGATCCCACTGTTTCTTATAGAAATCTTTACTTTCTTTTAATGGCATTACTTGAATTCATCTTTACCACATGTATTATTTCCTGATCAATAGCTGCAATTCTTCCTTCTCGCCACCTTGATTTCTCACCTTATTCTTTAATATTCTTTAGTATTCTTATATTGATCCATCATTGCTCTATTATTTGTTCCATTTCCCCCAGCATTATTTCTCAGTGTTTGGCTAAAGTCAAGTGTGCTTCTTCCCCAGCACACCACTAAAAAGAAATCTTTGGAAATACAGTCCATGGTTTGGTCGTACATCTCTGAGCTCCTGCTATAATTCTGATAAGTACTTTAGATTCAAAAAATGTTCAGTAAAAATTTGTTAAATAATATTACTGAAAGTCCACAGTTTTATGGTTTCCAATTAATGCTTTATTTTTACATTCACATGTTGTCAGGCTTGTCATTCACCAAAATGAAGTAAATGGACCACTGCAACGTGACTTCAGTGAGGAAGGCCAATAGCTTTTATTAATGAATAATCAAAGTGGCCAATTAGAAAAACTAACATGGAAAGTGGTTTGGTAATTTGAAGTGCCTAACTCTAGCTGAGTGCTTATGAAAGGATAAAATTCTCAGAAACAACAACTAGGATTTAAAGAACTCAACGTCTTGTATGACTTCTTAAAGTGGAGCAGAAATAATTACAGCTTATTTTATAGTTTTTTTTTTTTTCTGGTTTAGTTGAAAACACCATAGCTGTGAAATAAAAATCTCAATTTGAGAGAAATTTTAAAGGTTTTTATCTTTGCTGCTGGAAAGGAAGGAAATGTATTTCTTTAAAATGAAAACTTAGCTATGAAAGAAAACAAGAAAAATTGCAAAAGGCAGGGAAATTACAGAATCTGCAATTTTTGGTGTTCATGATTTTCCACTTTCTCAAGTCAATAACCCTAAAATTAGATGACAATAAGAGGTGCTTTCTGTGACAAGTACTTCAGTTCTTATTAGATTTCCAATAGTCATTTAGATTTGGCATTGTCCAAAAATGCTTCAAAATGCTGTAAGTTCTCTTATTGCCAAAGTCATGTAGGTGTTTTAAAACCATTCCTGATATAATGAACTCTTTAAATGCTAGATAGTATTTGTGAATCCCCAGACCAACTCTGGTCTTTACATCCTCTTTTAAGATAAAGATGTTCAATCTACATTGATAAAGAAGAAACCTGATTATTCCCTAGTAGAGAAAGACAATCTCTATAATTCAGAGGAATCATCCTGTGTCTCTAAGAAACCACTCTTACAGGATCTCAAGATGCCCTCCTAACCCAGACCTCTTATAAGCCCTATCCTTTCTTCCAACTTCATTTTAACTCCTACATTCTTCAAAAAGCCTTTTCTCACCTTTTCAGTTCTTGTCAATGACCCCCTAACTTGAATGTCTGCTATATGTTATTTGTCACTTAGCATGTGGTACCTGGTAGATTTAATTACTTTCTAGATTGGGATGGTTTTTCAGATCATAATAGGAGGCCCTTAAAGTCAGGGACTTAGTGTAGTGCCCCAAGCAAAATGGAGTACTGTCAATAGATCAATAGATGTATGTGGTTTTAATAAAAATGACTATTATGGAGCTCCTGCCTGGTCCCTTTCACACTTGCAAGAAAGAGGAAAAAGTAAGCAATCTTAAATCCTTGGTGAATGAATAAACCATGTATACACTGATAAATTCCAAACACAAGTACAAGATAATTAGGCTCATCTCTCGATAACTTAACCTGTCATTTATCTAAAGATTCCCTTTCAAACAGTAGTCTCAAAAATATTTCCATTGTATGAATATATTTGAAAATTGTAACATGCCATGACACTGCTTGACTATTTGCAATGCACTCTTTCACATTAAAAGTCTGGAGAACTCCAAATATGAAGATATATTTTGAACCCAGCATTTACTCCATCATTTCCTAAATTAATTTGACATATAGCCATACTACCATAGCTTAAAAATTATACTTATTTGGAAGACACTTTGAGAAACAGACTGAAATGTCCTTTTGAACAGCTTCTAACCTACTTATCTTTACCAGCAGCAGGTGGTAGACAGCTAAAGATATAGAAGCTATCCTTCCTTGCACCATGGGGCCATAGCATCAGTCTTTTGGAATTTTTCCATATTTCTACCAGTACTCAACCTACAAAAAGAGTTTCATAGTTGTTTGTTAAGAAGCTAAAGGTTTGGTGCCCTGCTAATCTCATGAACACAAATAGTGCATATACTTAATGATGTCCCAAACAAGAAGACTAGGACATTAGGATAAATTATACATTAAAAAATAAAATATACATGTAAGCTGGTGCAAATTGAAGTTTTTAAGCCATTTTGCCACAACAAAATACTACCTAGTCCCTGACTATATTTTCCTATCATCCAATATTTTAGGAAAAATAAAGTTACTCATCCTATAGCTGGATATTTATAATTTAAGTATTTTTCTGCCAAGACACATGAGATTATTCTTGCCTTCCTAATCAAAATGATTTTGCTGCTTCTGCTATTGTTGATAGTCCATATATGTACCATATCAGATGTGAGTATGATGGCTGTAAGGAGACAATGGCTCTTGCCCAGTGAAAACCATGAAGCTGGTTTCTGCTGGCAGCCATTCAGAAAACATGAAGGAAACATGGAGGAAACAATCAGCCATTGAAATCCCTCTAAGGAGCCAGCACGGTGGCACACACCTGTAATCCCAGCTATGCTGGAGGCAGAGGCAGGAGAAATGCAAGTTTGAAACCAGAGGCAGTCTGCATAATTTAGTGAGATACGGTCTCAAAAAGTGAAAAAAAAGGGGGGGTTGGGGGTGCAGCTTAGTGGTACAGCACTTGGAAAGCATGCAAGCGAGAAGCCCTGGGTTCAACCCACAATACCACAAAAAAAAAGAATGACGTTAACAGTAACCATGACAAGACTTTTTGTGCTTCTTGTTCTTATGTTATATCAGGTAATACATCTTTAATATTTAGGCCTTTTATATAAATATTTTCTGCCACTATAAATACAAACTCATACTTGATACGGAGTCTGGTCCAAAGAGTGGTATTATATCAATAAAAAATACTAAAATATAGAATCAACTGAGTATAGCAATGACATCTGCATCCCTGGCTGTAATGTTGGCCAACATTGTAATGTGCTTCAAATGTGGAGCAGCTCTAGCTTGGGGCTCAGAACCTGTGCTCACTGAGGCTCTACAAAACTTAATAGGGATTTGAGATTTTAAAATCAGTGAGGGTCCCAGAAGAAAACAGATGGTACACTCAGCTTGAATTTTCAGAATTTAATGAAGAGCATTTTACAAAGGTAGGAGCAAAATTAATAGAACCTACTCTTAGGATCTGCCCTCCCCGTGTCTGTCAACTTGTTGTGCTGTGAGGGCTTATGTATTGCTGTAATTGTGCAAGCTATGCCACTGGTATTTCAGATACCAGAAGGGCCACCCATGGTGGATAAATTTCAGCTGAGCTTCCAGACTAAGACAATCTAGGGAGAAGGACCCAACAGCCCACACCCAAAACAATTAGCCATTGAAACCCCTATGAGCAACAGAGAAACACTGTCAAACATAGTGCCAGAAGATGAGTCCCCGGGGCTGGAAGGCATTCAAAAGACAACTAGGGATGAGTTGTCTCCTCAAAGAAGAGTCAACCTTAATGATAGGAATGGACTAAAGCCCCTGGGACCTCCTTTTGCTGACGTGGCACAACTCAAAATGAAAAGAAACACAGTGACTATAACAACAGGCTCAGGCATCAAAAAAGATAGTGTGCATGGCACAGTGTCAGGCAGTGTTTCATTCTGCTGTACATAGGATCCCTATGAGTCGGACCTGACTCAATGTCACCTAACAACAAAAGCAGTAATTTTGAATCTGAAGCACGTAAGTGTTGGCAACAGTGGGAAGCATTAGCATCCGTGATCCTGTAGAGCTGAAGGAAAGAAACAGAATAACTGGCAGGGGGAGAAAGTGAAAGCTGTGGTGGAACAAGACCACCTTACCCTTCCTTTCAAGCACCAACCTCCAACAGGCTATTCCTCCAGGCCAAAACAAAACAGGCCACGTTTCACCACAATGACCTACCAAATACACAAACAAAAATTTAAGGGATGCAAGTGGTTTGCCTGGAGGCATGCTAGATGATTTGATCTAAGATTGCTATGTGATAAACTTTTTGTTTTACCTCCCAGTAAGAGTCTGGGTCCGGTTGTCAGGATTTTCAGAGACCCATTTGCTACAACTCTGCTATCGTATGATGAAGAGACAAAAATAACATCACAATTTTGAATGTCATTGACTGGGGACAAATTTCAAACAAAATTGCTTTGAGGGTACTTTGAAGTACATGTTAACAAAATATTGCATTGCTCCCTAGAAGCCAGAGACGTGGCATCAAGAGTATAGGTAGAGAGCATCCGTCTTTTCCTTCTTATGGAACACCATCCTCCCTTCTCCTTACCTACCTCCACCTCACACTCAGAAACAGAACCTTAACCCACAAACTATAGCAGCCACCCAGATTGAAGAGTAGGCTCCAAGATAGGCACCTGGAGAAAACTGCCTATTCAGAACTAAATTTTCACCACTAATGAGTTAAACAAACAGAAGAGAAACTAGTGATTGGTAGAGAGAGATCTTGAGAAAGTAAAAGGATACATTAAAATAATATTGGAAAAAATGAAAATAAGGTAATCAGAAAGAGTTTGAGTACCACAGATAGATACTTATGATTTGTAAACTATAATTCACTAACAAAAAGTAAGGTGATTTTGAAAAGAAAAGTAAGCCTAGCCACTTGGGAGGTAGAGCCAGGAGGATCTCAAGGTCAAGGCCAGAGGCTTCCTACATAACTTAGCAAGATCCTGACTCTAAACAAACAAACAAACAAACAAAATAGTCTGGGAGTGAAGCCCAGTAGTAGAGCACTTACAAAATATGTGTGAGGCCCTGGGTTCAACTCCCAAGTACCATCGAAAAGAAGAAAAAGTATTATATGTCAAATGTCCCTCCAGTGATTATTTTCATATGTCTAATAGTACATGTTTGATTGCTAATGCTATTGGTTAAATGAAATCACATTTAAAAATGGAATTCTATGAGCTCAGAGAATTAAATCCAGATTTTGCTAAAATAAAGGAATTTTTTAAATACTCTCTGAACATATAGGCTATTGTTGAAAGTATCTGTGTGGGTGTCTGGATAAAAATTTTAAATTCTTGGATTTGTGACCAACACGTGACTCTTTAAAGAAATTGTCTAATTTTTACACTTATTGCGTATGTGGCTTTGGGAAAAGCCCTTCTCTTTTCTGGCCTTATTTTTCTTATCTGTAAAATAAAGATAACATTTGTATAGACTTACTAGGGACACCACAAGGCTAGATGAGTCAACACATTAGGACAGTGCCTGAGATACAAGTCTCAATATTTGGTTCTGATTATAATCCACGGGACGTTCCAATGTTAAAAAAATTACCTCTCAATTCTGTACTGTTGATAATACTAAGAATATTTTATTTAATGATTAAATATATTTCTGCATTAACATTTATACCTAAAATTCTGAAACTCCATTATAAAACCTAAAATTAAATCACGCTGGGAAATCTGGTTCAGCAGAATTTGACATTTCCCTCAACTTCTCTTCTGCCTCAAACCATTTTCCTTTCAAACTCATGTGAGACTTAATCAGTCATGCACAGAACTTCAACTTTTTGCAATGGATATGCTTTTTTAAATAAAATCAAAACATGTTTTTTGGCATGATCCCTGCCTTACAGGAGCCACGATTTATTCCTTCTGGTACAGTTTCCATACCCCTATGATAAGGTCTGTCACACTATGTTATTATAATCGTCTCTTTACATCTTTGCCTCCTCCATTAGACTATAGGTTCTGTGAAAGATTTATCCAATCCTCATTTACATTGCTAACTATTTCCAATATATAGCATAAGTACATTTTCAATATGCAAGACAATTGAATACAAGACTGATTTACATATATTTAAAATGAAAGAGATGGACTGTATTTGAGAATATAATTCATATTCTGATTTTAAAACTCACAGAGGTTTTGGGTTATCCTCAAAGACCTAAAAGAGGAAGGACTTATTCAATAATTTCACAAAATACAAAGAAATAAATTCCTTACAAATTTTATATGCATGAGACCAAGGGTTAATATAAAGTGCACATAATTCTAAATCTCACTCGAGGCTCATCTCTCTGTATCTACCACCTGACTAGCCCACATCTCTGAAAATCAAATCCATCCATTTTGTAAGTTTCATTTTTTTCTGTAGCTGAGATTACAATCTATCATTTAGAAAGAATCTGACACCTAGATAAAAGCAAGTATATAAAAAGGAATCGAAACTGATGCAGAAGGAAAAAAAAGTACAAATAGGCTGCATTTCTGTTAGTTAAAATGACATGGTTAGGAGCAGAGGAGATAGCACCAGGGAAAAAAATAAAAAATAAAAAAACCTCTTTTGGTCATTTTTACCAAGTGACTTATAGTTTAAGGAATGTGGAAATGTCAAAAATAATCATATCCACTAAGTTCATTTTTCTAAAATCCTAATTCTGTATATGCAATAAGATACTCATGCTTTATTTTGAAATAATTTTCAGTTTTTGCTTTAAAGATAACATCTGAGCAGTTTGCTTTCTGTGCAAAATATTTCATCATAAACCAGTCAGTCTTTGTATTAGCCTTAAGTAGTAATTATCATGTGTATTTAGTACATGGGGTACATATACTTTATACAGCGCAGATATACTGAAAAAAGCAACAGTTGACAAATTGATTTCAAGGTGGTTGTCACTTACAGAATGCAGAATGTTTCTCATTTTGCCTAATAAAATAAGGCAGCAGGGTGTCAGGAGATGTGAGCTCTCGTCCCAGTAGCATCTTCACTGGCATCAACAGCTCACTCTCTCACCACCAGTTTTCTCATTTATTAAGAATAGGACTTAGACGTTGTTGTTGTTGTTGTTGTTGTTGTTGTTGTTGTTGTTGTTGTTAGGTGCCATGGTGCCATGGAGTCAGGTCCTATTCATACTGACCCTTAGAGGTGGTTTTTGTTTGTTTGTTTTGTTTTATTTTGCAGTACTGAGGGTTGAACTCCGGGCTTTGCGCTTGCATGCGCAAGTGCTATACCACTAAGCTGCACCCCCAGCCCATTTTTTTACTTTTTTGAGACAAGGTCTTACTAAATTACTTAGACTGCCTCTGACATCAGGCTTGCAATCCTCCTGCCTCTGCCTCCCGAGTCGCTGGGATAAAGGTGTGCACCACCATGTCTAGCTCCTTAGATGGTTTTGAATGGCTGATTGTTTGGGGATTGTTCCGGGAGTGGACTGCCTTATCCTCCCATTTTTGTTGTGCTGGGGATTGAATGTGGGTACTCAGAAAGTGCAGAGCAGGCCACCTACTGACTGAGCTAAACCCTAGCTCAGGACTTAGACTAGCTGTTTTTTAATGTCCCTTTCTTCATTCTCACATCATTCTACCTTTGAAGTCTTACATTAAAAATACGAAGATGAAATGGTTATATCTGTGATCAGTTCTTAAAGGATATTTAAAAATTTTTCCTTATTAGTTGCACGTTTTTGTGCAATTACTATAGAAAATAAAGTGGAATAAAATAGCCTTAAAATATCAGTGACATTTGCAAATACATTAAAAATCAGTTGATCTTATTGCACATTTGTAGAAAGCAAAATTAATGCATATTTTTCCCCCTGTATTTAAACAGGTCCTCCTTTCTTGAGAAGTACTTTTTAGCCAAGCAGCATATATACTTTCATAACTTGCCAGATGACAAGGGCAGTTCTTCCCTCACAATTCCACCCAGGCACCTGATGTGCATTTTTAGTGTAACAAAAGTTTACTCAGTGGTTATTCTATGTATTAGATGGTGTGATTTTGTCTTTTGGGTACCTCAAAGATAAAAAAAGGAGAGAAGGACCAAAAGTTAGGCATACTTCCAACTAAACCAGTAATGTTTGCAGTTTGGCTAAAATTATATACAACCCAGACAAACCTCCATTTACTAATTCTAAGCATTTTGTGTTTTTGCCTGCAGGTTTCTAACATTAAATTTATTGCTGCATGACTCAAATTTGGAGGGAATCTTAAAAGAAGGCCTTATATGAATTTGTAAGATGTTCATGTTAAACTAGGGTTGGTTATGATTTCCATACTATTTTTAAAAGAAAAACTGAGAACTATCATCACATAAAAAATAGCAGTATATGCTTCAAAAATACAAATGTATTTGTTGTTGTTGTTATTAGGTGCCATTGAATCATGTCTCACTCATAGTGACCCTCATGGGGTTTCCAATGGCTGATTGTTTTGGGATTATTTACAGAGTGGATTGTCATATCCTTCTCTCACACAAATATATTTAGTAGCCTAAAAAGGAAAAAAGGTATCAAATTGTATAATAGAATGCCAAGTACATTGTAAGGGAGAAAGAAGAAAGAAAAAGAAATGAAGAAAGAAAGAAAAGAAAGAAAGAAAGAAAGAAAGAAAGAAAGAAAGAAAGAAGGAAAGAAAGAAAGAGAAAGAAAGAGAGAGAGAGAAGAAAAGAAAGAAAAAAGAAAAGAAAGAAAAGAAGAGAGGAGAGGAAGAGGATAGGAGAAAAAGGAAGAGAGGGAATAAGGAAAGAAGTGGAGGAAGAAGTCACATCTTAGTGTATACAAGGCACTGAGGTGATGTCACATACTACCTTCCTATTAGTTTGAAGCACATAAAATTATTGATATCATTTTTATCTATGAAACTCCTGCAATTTTTGACATTCAACCTAGCATAATGAAAAAAAAAGTTAACTGTCCTTGTATCAAACTTGTGATAAAACAATAAAATGATGAGACCCTCCTATCTGGAATAGACCATGCTCACAAGTTAGGCCTTCACAGACAGATACTCAGTTCTGTCCAAATCCAGCCACTAAACCAAGTTAAGGGTATTTATCCACCAGGGACTGGGAACATACAAGTACCCATGTCTTACAAAGTGTGTAACTGTCCACCAAGAAAAGACTGTCCTTGCTTCGGAACTCTCACTGTTTAGATTGTGATTTGCTCATTGGGGCACGCGACAATCATGCTCCCTACCACTGGTACAAATAATGCCATGTGTTCTGCAGAACATATAGAGCAAATGGGAATGCTACTTTTACTGCAACTTAGGCCTGATACAGAGCCCTTTACTGGACACCAATTAAAATAGCAGCCTTTTATGTCACCAATACGTAGGTCAGAATGCCTTTCAAATGTATGTACTATGAAGTTTCCAAAACCCAGGCAAGCTCATCAGTCATTGTGTTTCCTTTTTCTTGGTATACAGTGTAGGGTATATATAATGAATGCATCCTTTGTTTTAGACAAATGTTCCAAGGTGATGCCTAATATTGTTTGAGATCCAATGAGTTCAATTATATATGGTGTATAATATTTAAAGTAGTAAAATCTGATCAGTTCTGAAAACTAAACAATAGGAGTAAAATCTGACCTGTTCAAAAAACTAAATAACACTTTCAGAGAACTTTTTATAATTAATTATAGAAATGTCTAAATTAACAGATAAGTAAATATGTGCACATAATCAATGTAGGTAACTCCACACCTAATTATAAATTTATGTTTAAAATACATTCTGTAATTAATTACATTTATGCTCACAGTAATTGTCATATGTGTATAATTAAGACATGTATGCATTTATTTTTAATTTTCAAATTATCCACCTTAATCTACAAATAATTGAGAATATTTAAGCAAATAGATACTTAATACAATTAAACATAATTTTTAATTAAGTGAGTATCAGAAAAATTTAAATCAGAAGATTTTCAAGCTCAGAAAATGCATAAAGACAAACCATAAGTCCCTACTATAACAGGCAAGAAAAAACATAAAACACACACATAGTCCATCCAAAGCATAGATTCCAATAAGAAAATGGTGTGCAAACTCAGTCTTTGTTTTTTGATGCCTTTGATTGTTTGTTTGTTTTTGTCAGTACTCATTTTATTCCCAAATCACATTTCCCAGGTTGCCTCTATGCTGACATTTCCTGGTAATAACCAAAGGACCTCAGATTCCCTCTTATGTTCAGAGATGCTTGATAACAACATGAGAACCTTCTTGCTAGTATGTTGTTCATCCTCTCCACCTTGTGCATCCCCTTGCTTTGTGCTAGCTCTCTTTTCTCCTTCTTTACTCCACAAATACAGCCACCACAGTATTTAAAGTGATGGTTTCAACATTCACACAGTTGGTTTGGATCTCATATCTATCTCTTGTTGTTGTTGCTATAGATTCATAAGGCTCTGAATGTTGTTCTTTCTCTTTGGCCCCTTTTAGGCTATTTCCTTAGCATATAAAGCACTTTGTTTTGGCCAGATGGCTAAGAAGGCAATGACCTTCCTGATCATTCTTCCATCAATAATGTTATTGCTTATTGTAGTTTTTCTCTTGCTAACCACTTTGGATAGACTCCCAGTTGCTGTAAACTTACTGGTTTAACTTCATCTGGTTATGATACTAGTTACAATAAAGTCACAAAGTAATCTCTGAAAACTTTCCATTAGTAGTAGCCTGCTCTGTTTGAATGTATGAATCTTTGTCAATGTTTAAAGCTTGTTTTCATAGAGGGGAAAGTCTTTTCTTCGCACACTTATGGTTTGAAATAGCTTCTGGGAGAAAAGAAGCTAGGCAGATTGTTGCTAGATGCCATCAAATCAGGTCCGACTCATAGTGACCCTACGTACAACAGAATGAAACATTATCTGACACTGTGCCATCCTCAGAAATATGTCAGTACTTCTCTGCTATTCATAGAGTTTTTAATGGCAGATTGTTTGGGGATTTTTTCAGGAGTGAGTTGTCAAGTCCTTCTCCCATTTTTTCAGCACTGGGGATCAAAACCACGGGCCCCAGAGAGCACAGCACAGCACTCTACCAACTGAGCTAAACCCCAGCCCTGGCAGATTGTCCCCTGGGGAATAAAGGCTTCTTTTAAAATTGTATTTTCCTCTATCCCTTTTAAAATTTTTTGGTCACTTCCAGGCGCATAACAAAGACATCTGTAACCAACTGTTGCATGTATATCTACTGTGGATTGAGCTTATGACTTCTTGCACAATAAAGACAGTCTGAGAGTCTGCAGCCATAGCACCATAGCATCCAATTTTGCCTGATCTTGAAAACTAAGCAGGTTGGCCTTGTTAATCTTTGGATAGGAGACTTCCCAGGAATACCAGGTGCTGCAGGCTAGGGAGAAGGACCTTCAATCCCCTCTCCAAACAATCCACCATTGAAAACCCTATGAATAGCAGGAAGCACTGACAATAATGCTGGGCATGGCAAAGTGTCAGGGAATGTTTTGTTCTGTTGTCCATAGGGTCACTATGAGTCTGTCCAGACTCGACAGCACCTAACACCAACAACAAACGACTGAGAGTCACCTTTAGTGCTTTAATTTTCTAGTTCCCCCACTGCTCCTTCTCTACTCCCTAGATATAACTACTGAACTGTTTATAGTTCCAAAATTCACACAGCTTTCTACAGTTCACAGTAAAAAGTGAATAAATGTGCAATGTAAATAAAATCCTCAAAGACAAAAGGGTAGAAAAGACCAATGAATAACTTCATTACTGAGTAGAGTTGTTGTCTAACCAAGTTAACATATAAATTTCTGATTATAAGTCAAAAGATGCTTTAATTCTAAAAAGCAGAGCACCCATGAATGTTAAGTGACTTCTCTATTTTCTTGCAGACCCAAAAATGATTATAATTTCACATCTCATGAAGGCAATTTATTTAATCTCTTAGTTCATACAAACACTAGATAATGTCCATTCAGTTTCCGTGCAGTTAGCAGTTATTTTTGGAATATTTATCACATATCAGACCCAAGGTAGATTCTGGAATTTTTAAAATGTGCAATACATGACACTTGTTTTCACAGAACCCTGCTCTTTCTGAGAAACTGAACATACCTTACCATACATACTTCCAGAACAATATACTGAGAGAAGTATACACTAAGGACATTGAAACATCACACAAGACAGGATCTACTTCTAGAAATCCTACATAGATTTTGTACACATCCAGGATGTTGTTGTTGTTGTTGTTGTTAGGTGCCGTTGAGTCGGTATCCGACTCATAGCGACCCTCTGTACAACAGGGGAAACACTATTGTCAGTGCTTCTCTGCTGTTCATAGGGTTTTCAATGGCAGATTGATTTTTGGGAGGGGCTTGCCAGGTCCTTCTCCCAAGCCTACAGCTTCTGGTGTTCCCAGGCGGTCTCCCATCCAGGTACTAACCAGGCCTGACCCTGCTTAGC
>VMDO01013650.1:13826-25059 GCA_007922755.1 Pedetes capensis | reverse complement strand
ACATCCAGGATAGGGTAGCACAATATTTCTTTTCCAAGAAGTTGTGATTAAAATGCAACTCTTCAAACTGACTATATGCATGAGTTGGGCTATTTTAAAAACAGATTAGTGTCAGTTTAATAGTGACCTCCTAATAAAGTAAACTTGAGGTACAGCATCCGTGATAGTGATGAAATATTATCTAAGCATGTATTTAAGTATTATGTCTCAAAGGGAGACTTTGTTCTAAAGTTCTGAAAATTTTTATCCTTAATTCTGTAGAAAGTTAGTAGCATTGCATTTGTAGCCATAACAGTTGCAGAATTCCAAAAGGACTATTTTGTTCCATTTATTACAGTAAAAAGAAATCCTTGCTGAATACAAAACATTGCTGTTTTGATTATGTGAACTGATTGTATGTAATTTTGCCACTTCTTTTTATGTCATCATGTCCATTGAATCCCTTTTAAAGGAAAATCATTTTCTAGACTAAAATGTTATCATAAGAGCAGTTCTACTTTTGCTGACATGATTTTGATTAGGAAATTTAGATCTTCACACTATATGAATACATTAGAAGAGGATTACTCTGATCGAGACTCCACAAGAGAGCTAAAATATACCACAAATAAATAATCAAGCATCTTGTATGAATTTAAAAATAAATCATGTATCATAAAAGTAAAAGTAGCCAGTTTAGGCTCAGAAAGAACACAGATAGCATTGCTAATTTGTAGCAGAGTGAATCCAATAGCATGGTTTTTTAATTAGATGGCAGAAACAGTAAGGTGACAGGACTGAGAACAGGTAAGTCATCCAGGAATAGCAATGCATTGAGCACGGAGCCAGCTGGTGCAGTGCTGCCACGGTGTCAGAGATCTGTGCTGCATGCCGGAGCAGGGACTGTTCAGACAGTCTGTTGCACAGCTGTTCCTACTCGGAAACAAACAGCCAGGTCTGTTAGTGGTATCACTCTGCAGGTACTTTAATGACAGTAAAGTTTTTAGGAAGGACTAGGTTTTTCAGGGAGATGAAAAAATAGGGTTCTATTACAAACACTAAAAAGATGTGTTGAAAAAAAATCTCCTTTCCCCTTTCTTCTTAATCTAGTACATTATGTTATCAATTGAGTTATTTAGTCAGAACTGTAATTATACTGGTAGATTTAATATTCAGGAATTTGGGCCAGAGAGTATAGGCAAAAAGTTACTGGTGCTATCTTTAATGAGGAATTTGATCAAAAATAAACCATAGGAATTTGTTTTTTAATTGAGGTCATAGCAACATGGGTAAATACATGGTTAAAAATTATCTGGGAATGAAAGCCTTTACAATGCTTACCTGCTTTTCTTTTACTGATGATTTTATTTATGTTTTATAAAACATTTTATTTGTTCAGATCCAGCCTCATGAACCTTCAGGGGACATTTCAGATTCAAGCCATAACAGTACTACACAAATAGTAATTCAAATAACCTTCATAACATCCCATGAAAAGTAAAGGTTGTCATTATTTTAGAAGAGAATATATTGAGAGGAAAATTTGGGATCTCATTCAAAAGTATGCCATCAGTTAGTGGTAGAGTCAAGATTGGAAGCAAGTCAGTTCAGAGCACAAGCTCTTGGACTCAAATACACACTACAAAAAGGTAGGATGAGGTTGAGTTCTCTTCATGAAATTTTTACTTTACTCTGTAGTAATGGGTAGCCAATGACAGTTGTTATGTTTCATTTTGTTTTGTTTTGTATGTGCAGGTGTTTGTGTGTATATGTTTGGCTGTTGTTGTTTTTGGATAGAGTCTTTCTATGTAATCTAGGCTATGAAAAATTCTATATAGCTCAAGCTGGTCTGGAGCTCACAATCCTCCCATCTCAGCCTCCAGAGTGCTGGAATTACAGACTTCTACTACCATGCCCCATGACATGGAAGATTTTTAAAAAGGGTAAATGATTGCTTGAATTTGTGTTTTAGAAAGATAGCATGGAGGATGGTTGGGAGTAAAGTCTTGACTAAGCACAATAATAAGGAAATAATGGTGATTATCCAGACAGAGAGAACTGAGAGACTGAACCAGGGCAATGGCAGTGGAGGTGCAAAGATCTTGCCAGAGATAGCATTCAAAGGTTATCTAGGGTTCCTCCCCAAGCACCCTCAGGGTTCTTTCTTAATCTTGCCCTCTCCCAGCCAATCAAGACTCTAGCTGTTTCCTATCTCCCTTGCTGAACCATAGTGATTTGTAACACTTCTCCCAGCCTTCTATAGACATAGACAATTTGTGCCTCTCCAAAAGATAAGCAAATCTGTCACTTAAATACATGTTAACACATATTTAAGCTAAAGGGGACAACTTCAACCTTGATTCTTGATCTAAGTAGTGATGCTCAGACAAGTGGTATATTTATGACAATAATTCTGGACTCTTAATATAAAAAACAGAATTGGAAATCTAATGAATAAGTGAAATTTTACAGAGTTCTCAAAGTATGTCATGTAAACTAGCCATCATTTACATAAGTTTATCAGTGGGGTCTTGCTGTTGTTGTTGTTAGGTGCCATCAAGTCGGTATCCAACTCATAGCGACCCTCATAGGGTTTTCAATGGCTGACTGTTTTTTGGGGGGATTTACTTGGGAGTGCATTACCAGGTCCTTCTCCCATTTTTGCAGTGCTGGGAATTGAACTTGGGACCTCAGAGACTGCAGTGCAGCGTTCTACCAACTGAACTAAATGTAATTTTAAAAATAACTTTTTAGGTAAGAAGAGGTCTTAAAATTAGGTATTAGTTTTGTTTAACCTTTTTTCTTTTTCTTTTTGAAATGTTTCATATGTAACATAGGTGTGTATATATTTTTACCTAAGTTATAAAAGATACAAGCAAAACATATACCTGTACCTATTACTCAGGTGCCAGATTTTTAAATAAGAGAATTATTTATTCACTATTACTTTTTCATCCTTTATCTGGTGCTAAGTTTGGTAAATTAAACTCCTAGCACTCTATGAATAAGAAAATTTTGTGCCTGGGAGCACCTATGTGCCAGTGATTTTTGTATAAAGGACCTGTAAACTTACTGGAAAAAACACATGTTAAAGGAACAGGTTGATGAGATGTCCAGGAGAAAGCCAAGGGCTTTCGGCCAGAATTTAAGAGATGTGTGCCAGATTGCCCCTCACCAGCCAGCGACCAAAAAGAGATCCAGTTCCTTGACTAAAATTATCTATGGACAGGACAGGATTGCCAGAAGCCTCCAAGGCACCCACCAAAATGTCAAGAACTGGAAAATGTGACAATACAGGAGAAAGCTTTACAGACGTTCTGTTAAAAGTCAGATTCACATTGACACCCCATCTCACCCCAGTCAGAATGGCTGTCCTCAAGAACACAAGCAACAAACGCTGCAAGAATGTAGGGAAAAAGGAACGTAAGTTAGTGCAGCCTCCATAGAAATCAATATGGAGATTCCTCAAAAAATTATAAATAGAACTGCCATCTAACCCAGCTACACCAATGCTGAATATCTACCTGAACCTATCTAAGTCAGCATACTACAGTGACACCTCCTAATCCATGTTTACTGTTGCACTATTCACAATAGCCAAGATAGGGAATCAATGTCAATATCCATCAACAGATGAACAGATACAGAAAATGCGGTATGTATACACACTGGAGTTTTATTTAGAATAAAGAAGAATGAAATTATGTCATTTTCAGGAAAATAGATAGAATATCATATTAAGTGAAATAAGTCAAACCCAGAAAGATAAATATCTCATGTTTTCTCTCATATGCAGACACTGGAGTGTGTATGTGTGTGTGATATGAAAGTAGAGCAGGAACTATTTGGGAAGGGGTATAGAGAGGGTAATGGGGGTAAAGAGAGACAAATATCACGTTTTCTGTCATATTCAAAATCTAAATTTAAACATATCTATATATATATGCCACCACATGTCTGTTAGTTTGCCCCACTGTGGGGGCTTGTGTGTTGCGATGAGGCTGAGAGCTCTGCCACTATAACCTCAGACATGAGCAAGGTTACCCATGGTGGACAGGTTTTCAGCTGAGCTTCCAGACTAAGACAGACTAGGGAATAGGACCTGGCCAGCCACTCCCGAAACAAATAGCCATTGAAAATCCTATGGATAGCAAAGAAACACTGTCAGATACAGTGCCAGAAAATGAGCCCCCCAGGTTGGAAGGCACTCAAAAGACTACTGGGGAAGAGTTGCCTCCTCCAAGTAGAGTCTACCATGATGACAGAAATGGAGTAAAGCCCCAGGGTGCTCAACTTGCTGATGTGGCATGACTCAAAATGAGGAGAAACAACTGTAAACATCCATTAATAATTGGAACATGGGATGTATGTAGTATGAATCTAGGAAAATTGTTATTGTTGTTGTTGTTAGGTGCCATCGAGTCAGTATCCGACTCATAGCGACCATCTGTACAACAGGGGAAACACTATTGTCAGTGCTTCTCTGCTATTCATAGGGTTTTCAATGGCAGACTGATTTTTAGGAGGGGGTTGCCAGGTCCTTCTCCCAAGCCTACAGCTTCTGGTGTTCCCAGTCGGTCTCCCATCCAGGTACTAACCAGGCCCAACCCTGCTTAGCTTCCGAGATCTGATGGGATTGGATGCCACAGGGCTATAGCTGCAGGCCTAGGAAAATTAGAAATCCTTAAAAGAGAAATGGACCTCATAAACACTGACATTCTAGGCATCAGTGATCTAAAATGGACCGGCATAGGCCATTTTGAGTCAGACAATCATATCGTCTACTCTGCTGGGAATGATAAACAAAAGAGAAATGGGGTTGCATTTATCATCAAAAAAGACATTTCAAGATCTGTCATGAAATACAATGTTGTCAGTGATAGAAAAATATCCATATGCCTACAAGGAAGGCCAGTTAATATGACTATTATTCAAATTTATGCTCCCACCACTAAGGCCACAAATGAAGAAAGGGAAAACTTCTATTAGCTTCTGCAATCTGAAATAGATCAAACATGCAATCAAGACATACTGATAATCACTGGTGACTGGAACGCAAAAGTTGGAAACAAAGAAGAAGGCTCAGTAGTTGGAAAATATGGTCTTGGTGACAGAAACGAAGCTGGAGATCGCATGATAGAATTTTGTCAAATCAATGACCTTTTCATTACATTTTTTCAACATCATAAACGGAGACTATACACATGGACTTCACCAGATGGAACAAACAGGAATCAAATTGACTACATATGTGGAAAGAGACAATGGAAAAGCTCTATACAAAATGTCAAAACAAGACCAGGTGCTGACTGTGGATCAGACCATCAACTTCTCATATGTAAGTTCAAACTGAAGCTGAAGAAAATTAGAACAAGTATAGGAGAGCCATGGTATGACCTTGAGTATATCCCACCTGAGTTCAGAGACCACCTCAAAAATAGGTTTAATGCATTAGACATAAATGATAGGAGACCAGAAGAGTTGTGGCATGACATAAAAGATATCATTCAAGAAGGAAGCAAAAAGTTCTTAAAAAGACAAGAAAAAAAGAAAAGACCAAATTGCATGTCAAAAGAGACACTGGACCTTGCCCTCGAACCTCGAGCAGCTAAAGCAAAAGGAAGACATGAGGAAGTTAAGGAACTAAACAGAAGATTTCAGAAGGCAGCTCGAGAAGACAAAAACAAATATTATAATGACATGTGCAAGGAGCTGGAGGCAGAAAACCAAAAGGGAAGAACACGCTGTGTGTTTCTCAAGCTTAAGGAAGTGAAGAAAAAATTGAAGCCTCGAGTGGCAGTAGTAAAAGATTCTACAGGGAAAATATTAAATGATGCAGGAAACATCAAAAGAAGATGAGAAGAATACACAAAGTCATTATAAAAGAAAGAATTGGTGGGTGACCAACCATTCCAAGAGGTTGCATATGAAGAGGAACCAATGGTGTTGAAGGACGAAGTGGAAGCTGCCTTGAAAGAACTGGTGAAACACAAGGCTCCAGGAATTGATGGGATACCAATAGAGATGTTTCAACAAACAGAGGCAGCACTGGAGGTGTTAACCTGTTTGTGCCAACAGGTTTGGAAAACAGCTACTCGGCCAACTGACTGGAAGAGATCCATATTTGTGCCTATTCCCAAAAAAAGGGATCCAACTGAATGTGCAAACTATCGGACAATATCATTAATATTGCACAAAAGCAAAATTCTTCTAAAGATCATTCAGAAGCGACTGCAGCAGTATATAGACAGGGAATTACCAGAAAATCAAGTGGGATTCAGAAGTGTGTGGGGAACCAGGGACATCATTGCTGATGTCAGGTGGATATTAGCTGAAAGCAGAGAATATCAGCAAGATGTCTATCTATGTTTTATTGACTATGCAAAGGCATTTGATTGTGTGGATCATAACAAATTATGGATAACACTTTGGAAAATGGGAATACCAGAACACCTAATTGTGCTCATGAGAAATCTGTACATGAACCAGGAGGCAATTGTTCGAATAGAACAAGGAAACGTGTGTGGTTTAAAGTTGAGAAAGGTGTGTGTCAGGGCTGTATACTTTCACCCTATCTCTTCAATTTATACGCTGAGCAAATAATCCGAGAAGCTGGCCTTTATGATGAAGAATGTGGCATCAAGATTGGAGGAAGACTCATTAACAACCTGCGTTATGCAGATGACACAATTCTCCTTGTTGAAAGTGAAGAGGATTTAAAACATTTACTGATGAAGATCAAAGATCATAGCCTTTGATATGGGTTACGACTAAACATCAACAAAACAAAAATCCTTATGACTGGGTCAGCTCGCAACTTCACAATAAATGGAGAAAAGATTGAGGTTGTCCAAGATTTTGCTGTGATTGGCTCTATAATCAACACCCATGGAAGCAGCAACCAAGAAATCAAAAGATGCATTGCTCTAGGAAAAGCTGTGGCAAAAGATCTCTTTAGAGTATTGAAAAGCAAAGATGTCACATTGAAGATGAAGGTGCGTCTGACTCATGCCATGGTATTTTCAGTTGCATCATATGGTTGTGAAAGCTGGACACTGAACAAGGGAGACAGAAAAAGAATTGATGCTTTTGAATTGTGGTGCTGGAGGTGTCTATTGAATATGGACTGCCAAAAGAACCAACAAATCTGTCCTAGACGAAGTGCAACCAGAGTGCTCCTTGGAAGCAAGAATGGCCAGACTGCATCTTACATATTTCAGACATGTAGTTAGGACAGATCAATCCCTGGAGAAGGACATCATGTTTGGGAGAGTGGCAGGTCAATGCAAAAGAGGAAAACCCTCCACCAGATGGATTGACACAGTGTCTGCAACAACAGAAATAAACATAAACATAAACATGCAAAACATAAATAAGATTGTTTACCTGGCACAGAATCGGCAAGTGTTTCAATCTGCTGTACATAGGGTCGCTATGAGTCGGACTTGACTTGATGGCACCTAACAACAACAACAAATATATATATATATATATATATATATATATATATATATATAGTTATATATATAGTTATATATATAGTTATATATAGAGTTATATATAGAGTTATATATAGAGTTATATATAGAGTTATATATATAGTTATATATATATATAGTTATATAGTTATATATATAGTTATATATATATATAGTTATATATATATAGTTATATATATATGTGTGTGTGTGTGATATGAAAGCAGAAGCAGGCTATTTGTACTCAGGAAGGGAGCCAGTGGGAGAGGGAGGACATGAGACTGTTATGGAGAGTGAATTTGATCAATGTACAACATACATGGCATGAAAATGCCATAATGAACCCCATTCTTATATATATTAACCAGAAAAAGTTGGGAAAAATCGACCTTAACAACAATAAAATGTTATGTTCATAGCCATCTGAGAGTGGTTTTCCAGCAAGTTTAGATGAATTTTATAGCCTCCTCAAGAGCCCTTCTTGTGTTGACAACAGAAAAAGAGAGTGAGTGAGACAGAGAGACAGAGAGACAGAGAGAGTGAAAGAGAATGGTAGATTCCACATACCTTAATGCAGCAGTCCCCAACCTTTTTGACACTAAGGACTGGTTTTGTGGAAGACAATTTTTCCACTAATGAGGAGCAGCGAATTTCAGGATGATTCAAGCAATTGGGAGCAGCTATAAATACAGATGAAGCTTCCCTCATTCACCTGCCTGCCTCTTACTTCCTGCTATGTGGTCCTTTTCGTAGCTGGCCACAGACCAGACCCATACTGGTCCCTGCCCTAAGGAACCACTCCCCTCCCTAAGTGCACTGCCTAGGACTCTGAGGTCTGAAAAGCATGTCTCCATACGATGAGTCTTCTTCGTTACAACACACTCATCTGTCTCAATCAACTTTGGCCTTTCCAGGAATTCCCTGCTTTCATTAGTTTTTAATTCAGAAATATTTAATTTTTAAAAATTCTCCCATATATCCCATGACACAGACAGTAGGGCAAGATTTGTAGCAAATTGGTTGCAATTCTATGTCAAGGAACCAAGAATTTGGAAACTGCTTAACTCCTTCTCCATGGGCAGGAGCCTATGCTCATGCATGTCAACTAAATGGAAACTTCCTCTCTACATTTATTTATGATAGGACCCTTGTTTATCTCTGATTTATTGAGGAAGAAACTCCGGAAATTTGAACTTAGATTTTTGAAATCATATAGGTCTTCAGCATCACACAAAGATATTGGACATAGTCTCCCACAAATTACTTTCATCTTTAAGAATGAATATTTTTGGACTAGGAAGCAGTGATCATTTTTTTATCCATTCTAATCTCTCTAATGTCCTAGGATCTGTTTGTTCTCATGGCTGGAGAGTAAGAAGTGTGAAATGATGAGACGGGCTTTCAAATTCCATTAGCAACTTTTGGCTGTCTAGAGATATCTTGAAACTCAGTTTCAGATACCAATACTATTCAACCTACAATGTCATTTATATAGGATGAGATAACCAAGAATTGGCAGGCATTTTAGAGAAATCATCCACAAGAAAGAAACTGAAATTATCACTGCAGAAAACTACTCTCATCCCCCCAAATGATGCTAATACAGGAAAAAAATGCTAACTCTAAAATATTTAAAATAATTTTTCCAAGAGAGGGATTGGAGTATCATGTCTATGTGTTAAAATCAAGAGAGGCTTATTATCACAATATTATAAACTTATTTTTGGAAGCAACAGACACAAATAACAAGATACAAAAATGATCCTTAAAAAAGAAAAAAATGAATAAACTATTATGAGCTTTATATAAATTATTGAGTATCAGAAAAAGGAAGCCTTCCAAATTCATTCCATATAGTTCTGTGTAAGAATATTGCACAAAGTGGAAACCTGTAGATCTATACTATTTATAAATGTTTATAACAAAATACTAGCAAATAACTAAAAGCAATATAAGGAAGAATAATACATCATAAAAGTAGAATTTGTCCAAAAAGTTCAAGGATGTTTCAACCTTAGAAAAATTATTAATGTGATATTTATAAGTTGAAGGACAAAAGGCAAATAGTTAACAGAATACAGATAGAAAGTTGTTCCATAAAATTCAGTGCTCAAAATTGAGTAGGTTAGTAAAAGGAGTCTTCTCCTTGATAAAAGCTTCTTCATAAAATAGGTATGAAAAATCTGTACTTCATGAAAAAAAATATATAGACAATTTCATTTCAGTTAGGACCTTGTCAAGAATTCTCACTGTCACTGTTACAATGTAACCATATTCTAGCCTGGCAAGACTAGAAGAATAAGCAAAATAAATGAGTAAGAAAAGATAGTGGGAAAACTGACATCAAGGGCAATGCTATGGGAGCAATGGGCTCCCAGTGCATAAAAGTATGTGTTGTCTGTAGTAAATTTAAACCCAGTATGAAAATCAATCAAAATTCAACTCTCTGATATTAGAATGGGTCAGAATTTCTTAAATAAAGCCGATGTCAAAACACTTTCCTCTGGAAAAAAATATGTTAGCCTAAGTTGTAAAACTTTTACTTTGGCTATTATTGTTTGTTAATATATGTTAGTGTCAAATTAGCACATTTGATTATTTACCCTTTAATAAATTTATAACTGTGCCTACATCTATAACATCATAATATCAATTTACATTCTATTGGTTGTGTTTCTCTAGGGAAGCCAGTGTGGAAGCCAATATGTGGAATTCCCAGTTCTAGTGTCAGCATCTGACACAGGTCTACTTATTTACCTAAATTTGTTTTCAAAGTTCATAATTATTCAAGATTGCTTCAAACACTGAGTCTAAAATCTATAGGGCACTAGATATTACTGCATTTAAACAGTATATTTTTTAAAAAAGATATCATAGAGATAGTGAAGATGAAGAAAATGCGGTGAACTTGCTTCAATTCTGTCACTATACTAAATGTCAAAAGAAAGAGAAAAGATACTAGGCTTGATGCATCATTTTCCAAAGAACTAAACACTTGTTCTAAGCAATAGATAAAATCATGACAATGTTTGCTGTTTTTCACATATATTTTCTAATGTTTGCACAGGAAGAAAGCTATGAATATTTCAACCAAATATAATAGAAATTCATGATGACTTTCTGGTAAAGATATTTTAGTATAACTTTTTTATACATAGAGATATTTGTAAGCTGATAGAATTGATCTCAAAAAACAGACATGGACAGAATTAGCATTTGGGGAATATGCTCAGAAATAGAACTCTTTTGAATCACTGACAATGTTATCATTATGATTAATACTTCTCTTATTTGTAGGCCTTTAAAAATAAGAAAATTTTTCTATCCACTATGAGCAATGATGGATTAACAAACCTGATTGTACTGTCTAGTAAGCATGAATATTTGAAAAGTAGACTTTTTAGTCACTGAAAAATTTTCAGATGTCTCAAAAATAGAAATTGTAAAGTTATTCTTACTGAGATAGAGTACAAATAGATATGAATTCCTCTCTTCTCAAAAAATACATTAATAGAATTCAAAATATTAATCCACAACTTTCCATTTCAAGTACTAAATTTGTGTTATTTTAATATTAATTTTTACTAACATATAAATTCAAAATCCAATTAAAGAGAAACTAATGTCTGTATTTCTTTTTCAGACATTATTATTACTTGTTTTCTTTCATTATTACTACAAAACTAATTTTGTCATATAGAGAGTGAAGTGCTCAAAAATGATCCACTTTAGATATCAAATATATGAGGTATACATCTGAGTTTACTAGAAAATAT
>VMDO01013650.1:0-13726 GCA_007922755.1 Pedetes capensis | reverse complement strand
TAGAGAAACACAACCCATAGAATGTAAATTGATATTATGATGTTATAGATGTAGGCACAGTTATAATAGAAGAAATTTATTATGAGAATGGGCTCACATGACTATGCAGTCTGAAAAGCCCCAATATAGAACATCTGCAAGCTGGAGAACCAAAGAAGCCAGTAGCACAGCTCAGTTCAAATTGAAATAACTGAGAACCAGGTGTAAATCTCAACCTGAGGCTAAAAGCTGAAGAATCTGGTGCCTGAAGACCAAAGCCAGATGACCTGAAGTTCTGATGTGCAAGGTCAGGAAAAGAAAGCTGTCTCAGCTGCAGAAGGGAGAAAGAGTAAATTCACCTTTCCTGTGCCTTTTTTGTTTCTGTCCAGTTCCTCAACCCATTCGATGGTGCCCCAGATATTGAGTGAGGACAAATCTTTCTTACTCAGTAGTTCACTGATTAAAATACCAATCTCTTCAAGAAACACTTTCAGAGACATACCCAGAAATAACATTTACCATTTACCTGGGTATTGACTCAGTAAAATTGACACTTAAAATTAGTCAACACACCTCACCTGATAATCAGTGTAAGAATTCAGGTCAAGAATCACAGAATTCGGAAACTGAATGGCCTTACTTGAAAAATCTAGTTGAAACCATTCAATTTACAAACAAGACTAACTTGGTTATGGTAGTAATATCTAACAATAATTCTGAGGTAGAAGGTAATGAGGTAAGGCTTTGAATCTCACATCAGTATGATATGAAGGCTTTTAAATCATAGAAACACCAAGATTCAGCCTTCCAAGAGAATGAAGACACTTGGCCCAATTTTATGCCACCATTTTGGCAATTGTCCCACCTCTGCAATCCTCTCAGCTTGAAACACCAGTGACATTATAGGGGGACCCTAATGAGAGACATATTCATGAACACTAAAGAATGTCTTCAAAGTCTCCACAACTAATGGCATGAAAATATTTCACTAAGGACTTTTATGAAACAACATTATATGTTGAAAATTTTATTGGTTCTGACCTAAGACTTTCTGATTACTAATGACATTGTTCTCTAGCAACATGCATATGTAAGTATACATAAATGTACATATACATATATGGCACATATATTATAATCTCACTAGTGTTTTAACTCAGAGAAAGAAACCATTTTTAAAGAAATGTATTCAGTGAATTGATAACTTCTGCTCCAGTAAGTTGAAGTCTTGATATTTCCTATTCTTGGTTGGGGACAGTCATTATTACTTTCTAATCTGATTTTCCAACATTTAATTATACAACATAAAAAAACTAAATTCATCAAACACTATTTAAAATGAACACTTTCGCATAAAATGAAATTGTATAGGGACAAATTAATTCACAGATATAAAATATTAAGAATTTTTGGCAATGTGTACAGAAGGTTTTGTGCATGTGTCTTCTGCCCTGGAACCTCTATTTTTACCCAAACATCTGGTTTCTCATTTCAGTATCTAAGACCTAATACCACCCTTTCCTTTCTCAGAACCTACCTCTTCATGAAAAAATCATTTCTATATCTTAAATTTCCTTTCTTTTGTGGTATCCACTGTAGCCAAGGGGCCAGATATAATTAAGTGGATAAAAACTAACTTCCCTCTTAATGTGTAGAAAACTCAAGGTGTAGAAAATATTAAAATATGAAAATAGCTTAAAATAAGGTATATTTCAGTCACAAATTTTTAACTGTAAATCCTTTTTTTCTCTGTTTACAGTTACCATTTCGTATTACTAATGGAGGCTTCCATTTCTATGAAATTCAGACATTATTTCTTACACAACTGGACGCACTTTCTTAAGCCACCATCATCTTCATGGCTCATGATGGTGACAAACCTCTTTGAAGGTATGATTCAAGAAAATTCTCTCTAGTTTCATGTCTATATTCCCAACCTCATACTCAAAGGAGATTTCTGAATTTCTAAGTCCTATCTTCCATCTTCAAATGCCACAAATTCTATTCTTTCTTTATTTATTTATAAACTCTTATTTAGGATTTACCATGCTTCCTTTTAATTTCTTCATCTGACACTGGCTATGGAGGAGGGAGTCCATTCACCCTATTCTTATCTATTGGTCTAGGTTGTTCAACTAATTTTTTGTAATAAAAAGCTCAGAGTGATACTAACACCCCCCACCCCATGCCCTACCATTTGAACTCTCCAAACTAGTAACAAAGGAGGTATTATCTTGGCTAATATTTAGACTAGCAGTGAAGAAAAAGATCTTTCTCTCTTCACTATTCTGAAGAAATAAAGTCATCTGACCAAATTAATAAATGTGGTAAGACATGATTTATTTGGGCCAGAGCTGATACTTGTAAGACAAATTCTCTGTATCTGCTTATAGAAATCTAAGTAGAGGTCAATAGCCACATCGTCTGATCTGTATGTCATGCACAAGCGTTGTGGGGAAGAAACTGAACCCAGCCTTCTATTGGATTCCAAACATATACTAGTATGTCTTATGTACTAAAAATGGGTACAAATGGAAGGCAGACTGCAGACAGAAATACGGAGTTCCTAAGAGAAAATGCACATGATTGAGGCTCACAACTGGCTTTACCAGGGAAATTCAACACCCCTTCATGGAATAGAGCTTCAGGTACAGGGCATTAGTACAGTAAAACTGAAAGCTCAGTATCACCTGGTCCCATTGCCATGAACTACCACCACCCAAAATATAGACACTAAAACAAGATGTTTCCCTGCTAGATGGAAAGAGACTGTACTACCGATGGCCAGTAAGTGGAGGCCACTGGACAATGCCTCAAGTGGCCTTGAAGACAAGACACATGGAAAGTAGTAGATCAGGATAGGTCAATCATTGCTATACCAAAGTGAGAGAAACCTTGGAGGTAAGCTAGGCAAAAAGACATAGTTGGGACAGAGAAGAAGAGGCAGGAACTACTGATGCAATTCTGAGCCTCCTTTCCTCCTTCGACATGCCTACAGAGATCCAGAATGAAGGAGGATGAGAAAGAACTGTTCTCTTTGGCAGATAAGATCTATTGACTACTCTGCCTGGAACAGATAACTTAAGTGCTTTCATCTTTAGATGCATTAGCTGTGGGATCTAGTGTCAGAAAAGATATTAATATATAAGTAAAATAGTGGAGCCACATAGACAAGGGGAAAAATATGTAAACTGTTTCCCCACAATATACTCTTTCTTAAATAAACTTTTTTTCAACATCATGAAAATTGAAAGTCACCCAATGTGCCAGGTACAGTGACACATGCCTGTAATTCCAACAACTCAGGAGGTAGAAGCAGGAAGATCACAAGTTTCAGGTCAGAGACAGCTGTGTAACTTAGTGAGACTGTCCCAAGACAAAAAATAAAACAGGAGCTGGGATGCAGCTCAGTGGTAAAGTACTTGCAAAGTATGTGCAAGGCCCTGGGTTCAGACCCCTAGTACCACAAAAAAAAAAAAAAAATTGTAATATTTTATTGCCAGGATGAAAGACTTAAGGCAGAGAATAAAGAAGGGCAGAGAATGGGATTTAGGTCAATCCAAACAATTAGAGGTCCCTAAAAGTAATATTACCTGCAGCTGTAGCCCTGTGGCATCCGATCCCATCAGATCTCGGAAGCTAAGCAGGGTCGGGCCTGGTTAATACCTGGATGGGAGACCTCAGGGGAACACCAGAAGCTGTAGGCTTGGGAGAAGGACCTGGCAACCCGCTCCCAAAAATCAATCTGCCATTGAAAACCCTATGAACAGCAGAGAAGCACTGACAATGGTGTTTCCCCTGTTGTACAGATGGTCACTATGAGTCGGATACTGACTCGACGGCACCTAACAACAACAACAACAAAAAGTAATACTAAAAGTAATATTAAAAATGGAAGTCACACTGGAGCTAAATCTATTCACACTTCAGCATATGCTAATATATACAAACAAATAGATTAACTGGGAGAGGAGAGAATGAAGTGTTAATTCTGAAGAAAGGAGCAAAATTATCCCTCAGTATCCATAGTCCCCACATGTCTGTCAGCTTGTCATGCCATAAGGGCTTGCAGGTTGCTGTGATGCTGAAAGTTATACAATCAGTATTTCAGATACCAGCAGGGCCACCCAAGGTGGGCAGCTTTCAGATGACCTTCCAGACTAAGACAGACTAGGGAGAGAGACCTGGCAGCCCACTGCCAAAACAATAAACCATTGAAAATCCTGTGAATATCAGAGAAGCACTGTCAAATATAGTGCCTGAAAATGAGCCCTCCAGGCTGGAATGCATTCAAGAAACAACTGGGAAGAGTTGCCTCTTCAAAGTAGAGTTACCTTAATGAGGGGAATGGAGTAAAGTCTCTGGAACCTGCATTTGCTGATGTGGCACAGCTCAGAATGAGAAGAAACACAGTGACTACAACATTGGGCCCAAACATAAAAATATCTTATACATGGCACACTGCTGGGTAGTGTTTCATTCTGTTCATAGGATTGCTGTGAGTGGGAGCCAAACTGACAGCACCTAACAACAATAATGTCTATGGGGAATTGATTCCAGGATCCCCAAAATCCATGAATGCTCATCCCTTATATGATCTATGCATATCTTCTCATATCTAGGTTACTTTTAATACCTAATACAACGCAAATTCCATGTAAATTGTTGTTAATCTGTCTTGTTTAATGACCAGAAAAAAATTCTGTACATCTTTAGTACAGACTCAATTTTCAAATATTTTCAATCTCAATTGGTTGAATCCACAGATGTGGAGCCCACAGATAAGCAGAGCTTGACTGTAATTCATTGAAGAAACTGGCAACAGAGAGAGTTCAAGTAAAAGATGGAAAATTCCCATTTGACAAAGAACAGGAGACATGGGGCTCAAAGGTGAATAAATCTGGAGAGGGCTTCAAAGAAAACTTTAAAGTGTCCCATAAAGTTTGTCTGGATTTCTGGAACAATCCACTTGAATGTTATGACAGGTCATTTTAGTGTAGTAACTGACTTTCTGGCAAAAATTGCTAATGATAAAAATTAGATCAAGAGCCATATTATACACAGAAATCATGTATAAATAGATCAATAAATAATTGTATGTGATATATTTGAAGTCCCATAATTTTTCAAGTGGGACCTTTTCTCCACAAAAATCAGCAACATTTTATTTTTCTTTTAGATATCTATTAAATCAGCTCCAGGTGAGTTGAAATAAATTGTATATAAGTATATACAAGGAAGGAATGTGAAGGAATTTGTTCCCTTTGAGTAAACTATTTGTCCTTTTGAAAGGAAAATAAGAGACAGAGATATAGGTATAGAAATTTCTAAATTGAGAATTTACACCTTTTTTTTCTTTTGGTTCGTTAATGCTTCTCTTTTGTCAGCTTTCAGTATCTTTATGTCTTCCCTAATGCTCAATTCTATTCATGTACACTCTTTTGTTCTCCTTGTTTCAACGACTGGCAAAATCACAAAACAGAAGACAAAGGAAGTCATAATATTCTATCAGTTCAAATAGAAGGACCACGCATTTCGGAAGGATTCAACTCTGCTTTTGCAAGATGATCATGGAACACAAAAACATGATGAATATATCAAAAATATTTCTCACATACTTCCTGCCATGAAAAGATTGTTTGAATTAAACATCATTATTGCTCTGTTGTCAACATGTTACTGTAGAGAGATAAGCCACACACATGCCTAGCATGGATCATGCTCTAGCATGATCCATAAATTACTGATATAATTGCTATTGGTACTTTGTAATATTTAATATTTTTCAGGGAATACCCAGAGAGACCTTGGAACCTATTTTTGCTGTGATTTCTCATCAAATTGAAAAACACATATTCTGAGTGATTTATGAACCCTCAAATGTTGATATTTTTTCACATAAATAAAAATGAGGTTAAGGAGTCTTTACTGTTATTTCAAGGAGCTTATTGTGATAGAAAGACTTGTTTCATTTCATATCCTGGATATTTTTTTCAATAATTTAGATTACTGTATCTGTTTTGTTTTGTTTTTTGTTAGGTGCCAATGAGTCAAGTCCAACTCATAGTGACCCTATGCACAACAGAATGAAACGTTAACCAACACTGTGCCATACCCAGCACTATGCCAGTGCTTTTCTGCTATACATAGAATTTTCAAGGACTGATTGTTTGGGGATTGTTTTGGGAGTGGGCTGCCATGACCTTCTTCCATTTTTGTGCGCTGGGGATCCAACACAGGGCCTGAGAGAGGGTAGAGTAGCACTCTCTCAGCTGAGCTAAACCCCAGTGCTATCTGATTTGTATATCATAAAAATTTTAGAGACATGAAGGATGTCACAATTATTTTGCCAAAACACCTCCTTTTACCATTAGTAATCACAAAGCAAACAAGCAAAACACAGGAGAAAGGGACCTAGGATCCACATCTCTCATCACAAAGACTCTCCTACTATGTTTAGCGTAGCATTTTATGGCCAACCTGAATTTTTGAGAATTTTACTATAAGAGGAGCTTGAGAAGAAGAAAAATATCCACATATACTGACTTTAATTCCAGTACAAAATATTTATCATCTTTGAGAATGATCTATGGTTTTGTTTATTGGTTCTCATCATGTTCATACTAGAGTTAGTAGAGTTGAAAATTTCACTAACTTCGAAGTGAACTCAAATTGATGGAGTCAGACCATCGGCTTTCTAAATGGATCAGAATAAATGTAAAAATGAAAGGATCTAGGCATAAGGTATGTAGCTGGTTTTATTGCTGATAGTTACATGGTCAGATCATCGTGTTCCAGCTTGCAAATCAAGCATCTCAGTGAGACAGAGGATAGCAGGAAAGTGTGATTCTATAATCTGTATCCATTTGGAAGTTTTATTTTACTAAAACAAAAAATATAAGTTCTGAGAAAATAATATGTTTTTCCAACCATATTGCTATGTGGAACTCTTCTTTATAGAAGATACCTAAAAAGCCACAACTGAGAATACAAACCCAAGACCACCGCCACACAACACTAATTTGATTGCTATGGATATCCAAAGACTTTTGACTAAAACAAATTTAGATGTACAAGGTAAAATTCTTGGATAACTTTTTAACAAATAGTAGAAGTAGAAGTTCATAGCAAAGAAAAAATTTTTTGACAAAAATTAAAATAAATACTTCAATAAAAATTCTTAATACAAGGAAATATGAGCTTTCTAATTCTAGGAACAAAGAGGAGGAAAATGAGTTATTATAAATGCTCCAATAATTCAATAAAAGAAATGGAAATCTAGCCAGTAAATATTAAGCAACTACTATGTTCAAGATGGGGCTGGGATTTAGCTCAGTTGGTAGAGCACTGCTCTGCAGTCTCTGAGGTCCCGAGTTCGATTCCCAGCACCACAAAAATGGGAAAAGGACGTGGCAACCCATTCCTGAGGCAATCCCAAAACAATCAGCCATTGAAAACCCTTGTAAGGGTTGCTATGAGTCGGACACGACTCGAAGGTACCTAACAACAACAATGTTCAAGATAATGGGAGAAGGACATGGCAGTCTACTCCCAAGGCAATCCCCAAACAATCAGCCATTGAAAACCCTATAGAGGGTCACTATGAGTCAGACACAACTTGAAGGCACGTAACAACAACAACATGTTCAAGATACTGTCCAAGGCACTGGGCAGATTTTTAACAAATGATAAAATAGAGAAAATCACCAGGCACCTTGGTGCTTGCCTTTAATAACAATTATTCAAGAGTCTGAGGCAGGAGGATTGCATGTTTGAGTCCAGAAGCAGACTGTGCAACTTGGTTAGACTTTGTCTCAAAATAAAAAACAAAGAGGGGTTACAGGGATATATATATATATATATATATATATATATATATATATATATATGCCTAGCATGTACAAGACCCTGGCAACTCCCCAATACAAGAAAAAGTGTCAGGTAAAAATCTCTGTTTTTAGGCAGGGTAATATTCTAGGGAATGAAGACACTATATAAAAAGAAAGAAAATATTTGAATTATGTTTCTAATACTTTGCTATTATACTTGTTCTCCAAGTGTCAAATTTCCAATTCTAAGTTTAAAAAATTTGAGGCAAATAGTCAAAAATCTAAATTCTTTTCATGTTTGATTTCTTTTCCTGACAGAAAATTATGCAGCAATCATCTATAAATTTTGATTCTATCTTCATAAGTATGAAATATTATTTAGGCATATTAAGTGTTTTTCATAGGAATGAATGAATGAATCAAGTTTATACTTGATGAAACAGGTGTGGATTGACCTCTACTACTTGTCAGGCACTTCCATTGGTCCTGGGAATATTACACTTCAAGAACTCCTATAAGGTTAAGACAAATAATTAAAAATATCTTTACTTCCTAGAAGCATCAATACTTCTGTCCTCAGAAAACATTGATAATAATAATTTTTAAATAATTTTGACACTACTTCAGGTAATATGTTCATAGTGTCTAATCCTTACAGCTTTAAATTTTCTGTTATTTTGCCTATTTTATATATGAAGAACCAGACTGCTTCATATTAAATATCGTCAACACATGCATAGGGTGTTAAATAGCAAATCTAGGAATTTATTTTATGCCATCTCTTTCTAAGACATTCTCTCCTGTCCACCCCTTTCCCAGGGTCCTTCCTCCCAAACATACATAACTCTCTCCCAGCATTTAAGCATCTTTTTATACTTTCTCAAAACTCCAAGTAAATTATAGAGTGCTTTGTGTGGAGTGCTTTTATGGCAGTGCCCCCACAAAATATGGAAATGGAGACCCCAAAATGACTTGCCTCTCTGCAAAATGGTGTGCCCTCTTGTGTTGTTGTTGTTGTTAGGTGCCGTCAAGTCGGTATCCGACTCAGCGACCCTCTGTACAACAGGGGAAACACTATTGTCAGTGCTTCTCTGCTGCTCATAGGGTTTTCAATGGCAGATTTATTTTTGGGAGGGGCTTGCCAGGTCCTTCTCCCAAGCCTACAGCTTCTGGTGTTCCCCTGCGGTCTCCCATCCAGGTACTAACCAGGCCCGACCCTGCTTAGCTTCCGAGATCTTACGGGATTGGATGCCCGGGCTACCGCTGCAGGCATGCCCTATTGTGTAGGAGTGTGATTTACTCCTAAGAAATGAGATGCGTGCAAATCATTTCCATGTTGTGGGCAGGCTTCTGAGCAATATGTAAATAAGTGAGAGAAAAAATATCCACATTAATAAACAGCTCCTTGGATATACAGAACCCATCTGCAACATTAGGTAAAGAGTTTGTATACTGTGTAGTCAGACGGGATGTCCATATTGCATTCCTCAGTGTCTGTAAGGGAAAACAGAATGATGGTTCAGGTAGGACAGTGCCATATGGCTGAGTCCATGAAAATATCACAGAGTTGTTTTTTTTTTCAGCAACTGTGATCGGTCTGTATAAGCAAGGATCAAGTCTCTGCAAATAGAATTATGACACTCCAAGTTTCATCCTGTTTCCAAGGTCTCTTTCTCACACATCCTGCAGAGATTAACCTATACTATCTCTCTGCACGTGGACTGAGTTATCCTAAAATAGGGGACAGCGATCAAAGGGAAATTGAAAGTAGAAGAGACACAAGCAACAGAAATGGCCCAAAGTGAGAATCACAGATTGACAATACAACATGTGCCAGTGAGCCCATGGCTGACATTATCAAGTGAGATGACTCAGAGGAAAGGGAGAGAAAGAAAGAAAGAAATCCACCAAAGAAACTGTTAACTCACACCAAACAGGAAATGCCTGATTAAAGACAGAACAAAATTGCAAAGCTAGGATCCAACTGGAGTCTGAGGTCTTTAGCTGCACCCTGGACTGATGGGACAGTAACCTGAAAAAGCACACTGATTTAATGTATCCATCAGACCTGCCCTCATATACATTTCTCTTTAATTGCTCTACTTCTCACTTTTTATTCTTTGTCTAACTTGATGCTTCTTGATGTTGTTGTTAGGTCCAACTCCTAGTGACACTCATAGGGTTTTCAATGGCTGATTGTTTCAAGATTGCTTTGGGGTGGATTGCCATGTCTTTCTCCCATTTTGGCAGTGCTGGGGATTGAACCCACAACCTCAGAGAGTGAAGTGCTACACTCTGCAAACAGAGCTAAACCCCAGCATCAATTTGATATTCAGGGTTCAGTTTGTTATGATACCATTAATAAAACAGAGGCCTGAGGTTTAGCTGAGTTGGCAGAGTGCCTCTCTGCTCTCTCTGAGGCCCTGGGTTCCATCCCCCGCACTGCAAAAATGGGAAAAGGACTGGGCAGCCCACTCTCGAAGCAATCCCAAAACAATCAGCCATTGAAAACTCTATAAGGGCCAGGCGTGGTGGTGCACACCTGTAATCCCAGTGGTTTGGGAGGTGGAGGCAGGAGGATAGCAAGTTCGAGACCAGAGAACAGAAGCAGTCTGAATAACTTAGCGAGACCCTGTCTCAAGAAATAAAAAAAATTTTTTTAATTTTAAAAAATGGGCTGGCGGCTCAGCTCAGTGGTCCAGTGCTTGCAAAGCATGCAGGCCTGAGGCCCTGGGTTCAACCCCCAATACCACAAGAAAAAAAAAAAAGAAAGAAAAGAAAAAGAAAAAGAAAAAAAAGAAAACTCTACAAGGGTGGCAGGGTGGCTATCAAGAACAACAGCAATAACCATTAAAAAAAGAATTAAGGAAGACAGAATATCAGTAAAATTAGACAAATTAGGTTGTGACTTCTTTCTAAGGCTTTTGCTTACTTTGCCCTCTCTTGTAATCTCAGCTTCTAGATGAAATAGATTGTTTTCTTTGCTGTCATTAGCATCTGCTTTGGGAAAAAATGACTTTCAAAGGCCTTAGTAATAATTTTGATAGTTATACCACACAAGACAATTTTCACTAGATTCACATTTGAATTTTACCTAATTTGTCCCACATGTGAATATTATTTTTATTTGAAACATTGAGCATATTCACACTTATTGCCAATATGCAACTCTGGATTTAATTCTCAAAAAGTGTTTAAATTAATATTTTGTTTGGAAGCTCATGCCAAGTCACCTGCTGCTGACTAGGCCACAGGGAAGGAATGAAGAGGCCCACAAACTCCAGCGACCTCTGCCAGCAGTAACAAACAGTCATATATGGAAATTCTCTTTGGAACTTACCCTTCAGAACAGTCAACTAAGTTTCCTTCCCAATCCATTCTGCTTTGCCTGTCATCCAAGTCACCTGAGTCTGTCTTTCTCTTCTATGCTGTCATGTTCTTAAAGCTTTGCTCTTCTGAGTCACCTGCCAAGTTAGCTCCCTCTTTCTCTTTGTCATCATTGAAACCTGGCTCTCCCCTGGAAATAGCTCTTTTATCTTTCTATATGCCTTGTAGCTCTTGAATTGGCAAAGTACAACAGAGAGATTGATTAGTAGTCCAGTTTCTTACTTTTCACTTTCAGACCATTATCTTCTTCATTCTTATCAAATCTGTTCTCTAACCAAATTTGCTCTCTAACCTGTGACTTGTTCTTCTTGTAATCATTCATATCATCTTTATTTAAATCTTTTTAACTCCTAATGACTTCTCAACAAGTTTTTGAACACTTCTGAACCAAGCAGTTTGTCTTCCTGTTCACTCCAGCCTCAGCCTTCATTCTACCTAGCTTCAATTTCCATGCGAAACCCCAGCCTCACAGTGGTTTTGCTTCCTCAACTTATCTGTTTTGACTACATTACTCCAATCCCTCCCCCACAAAGTTTTTTTTGTCACTCCAAAACTTTCTACCTTTAAACTATTAAAATCTGTTATCTCCTCTAGCCACAGCCTGCCAGCTGTCCAACTCTTTTCCTGATTTACTCCCACTGTATATTGAGAACCTCAAATATCCAGGTTCCCAACCATTCCATTCTCTTCTAGTTTTCAACCCCTCTGCTATCACTGTATAATGAGAAGAAAATGTCACATCTTTGCCCATTTATCTACTAGAGCTTTATGGTCTAGAATTTATGTTGCATTCCAACACTGTCTGGCTGGCACTTTGCAACAACCAGCTTCTTCTCCTCGCCTATTCTTTCAAAGCCTCGTTTCCTCAAGCTCTACCTTCCATTCTTTGGAATTACCTAGTGACTAACCACCTTTCCCAGGAAGAGTAAGGAGGAAAGTCTGTGAAATGGAAATGGTTAGACTTCCTACTTTTCCTATAATTGCCTTTGTTTCCCCAATTGTTGAAGAAGGGGATACAAGGTTCCCATGTTTTGGATGTTTCAGTGGGATGTGATGATTAGCTGGGCTGGGGGAGGGAGATGCGTGGAAGGGCAGGCTGTTCTGAGATCCTAGGTCCAGGATGATGAGACACAGAGTTGGTAATAACCAACAATAATTTCAACCAGATACCTAAGACAACATGGCTGTGTCTTAGAAAAATCAGCTGTCCAAAGATGTAAACCAGGGTTCCATTAAAGCTTCAGACTAGTCATCACAGGAGAAACACTGTCTGCCATTAATGCCAAAGGACAGTCTTGATGAGTCACATCTGGGGAAATGCCAGGGCTTCACCAAATCAGAGCCAGATCAGAATGTATCAGTCTCCCCAACCCTGGAGGCAGTTGCATTAACCTCCTGGAACTTAGAACTGACACAGGCTATGACAAGAGAGAAAGAACCAGAACAGAAAATTTAAGCTTCCACCTGGCAGAATTTTTAACTTGCACTAACTAGGCTTAAAGTTACTTCATTGAACTGATTTAACCAAAAATTGACTAGATAACATTTTCTGATATCAAGTAGAAATGGGGACTTACAAAAGAGGTGATATTAAATTATGAGAAAATAGTTATAAGTCATACAAATAAGTACACACAGTATCCCAACCTAATTAATAAAAGTCCATGCAGCTCCCTGTGTCAAAATGTATGACACGTATACACTCTAACAGCAAATTCCACTTGAGAACATTTTCCTGAGGAGAAGGTCATCAGTTACAGTAAAAAGAGAGATTACACGCTAGGTTGTGCATCAGGACATCATTCATAACATAATAGGCATTGAATGAAACAAGATAATCATCAATAAAAGATTTATTTAGCTACAATTTATATATACAACAGTATGTACTGCAATAAATAAAATAATGATGCAGATTCATATATTTATTTCCATAGAAAGATGCTGTCCTATGTAAACTGAGTGTGAAACTGAGGGGAAACAGAGATGAAAATGACATCTCTTTCTCACATATGCAATATTAAATTTTCATTCTTCCCTAATAATAAAATCCACTTGGTCCTAGTGTGGGGCTTTTACATCATTATGGCCAAGATTTATCAGCTTCCTTGCTAACAGCGTCATTGTGACCCTTCACCAGGTAATCCTTCATTTCTCCACTTTTAGCAGCAGCAGAAGTTTTATCCCACCAGAGAAGGGAAAAAGGTTAGGAAAACTTTCATGTATGAGAGCACATTTTTCGACACCTAAGCTGGCCCAATTCACAATCATGAGATTTAGGATGATGGTTCTCAGCCCAGTCTTAACCAGTGATATCTTCCAGGTTCCTTTGTTGGATATTTTTCCTTTTCATTTTAAGTGCTCTACTTGGGTGGTCTCATTCATGACAAGTCTTAGGCATCCTCAGGAATAGGCCCTAAGATGAGACTCTGTGCTCAAGTGACTCATTAAAAAAGTGCTCCCAAGTAGTCTATTAAGGAAATGGAAAAACAGCACAGGGAATGGAGAAAAAGGAAAAAGAAGAAGAAGAA
>VMDO01013649.1:43283-57600 GCA_007922755.1 Pedetes capensis | reverse complement strand
TGATGAATGCAACCCCATTTCTCTTTAGTTTATCATTCCCAGCATAGTAGACCATATGATTGTCTGACTCAAAATGGCCTATGCCGGTCCATTTTAGCTCACTGATGCCTAGAATGTCAATGTTTATGTGCTCCATTTCTCTTTTAACAATTTCTAATTTGCCTAGATTCATACTACGTACATTCCATGTTCCAATTATAATGGATGTTTACAGTGGTTTCTCCTCATTTTGAGATATGCCATATCAGCAAGTTGAGCACCCTGGGGCTTTACTCCATTTCCATCATCATGGTAGACTCCACTTGGAGGAGGCAACTCTTCCCCTTTAGTCTTTTGAGTGCCTTCCAACCTGGGGGCCCCATTTTCCGGCACTATATCTGACAGTGTCTCTTTGCTATCCATAGGGTTTTCAATGGCTAGTTGTTTTGGGAGTGGCTTGCCAGGTCCTACTCCCTAGTCTGTCTTAGTCTGGAAGCTCAGCTGAAAACCTGTCCACCATGGGTAACCTTGCTCATATCCGAGGTTACAGTGGCAGGGCTCTCAGCCTCATCTCAACACGCAAGCCCCCACAATGCGGCAAACTGACAGATGTGTGGGGGTCTCTTCCATTATTTGAGACTTTTGCTTTATTACTGCTTTTACTATCATCCTTTGTTATTCTTTCGCAACATCAGCTATTTTAATGGCCTCTGTACGTTTCAGTATTGTCAGCTTAGCCATATAATACTAAATGGCTATTCAGACACACATATGTCACCTACATTCTTAGCCACAGTTCTTTTTAAAATTCAGTTTTTGTTCTTTCTGTTTTCTTCTTTCCTTCACTATTAGGGCTAGAAGGTTTCGTGGGTATTGTGATGACCATATGGAATACATATGTGTATATATGTAATAAGTAAATAAATAAACCCACATGATTGTGACCACAACATCCAGACAGGTCTTCACTGATTGAAATCGACACACAAAGTGATGCTTTCCCCTTTGTTTCACCAGAAGTGTCCTGAGTAAGTGTGGCATCTCATACAGGTTTTAGCATGGTAGTCCAGTGCTGAGCAAGTGGCCAAGCCTGGAAACAGAATTCTATCAATAATGTTGGTCAAGGATTGAAATGTTTGAACATGGAGTAATTTATGTACGGGGGTACTACTGTACTTAGATTTAAAAAATCTATCAAAGTAAAATTTTATACCCTGAAAATATATTTCAAAAATGAGGATGAAATATAAACTTTCTCATATAAAAATATGAAAAATTTTCACCAACTGGCCTATACTGCAAGAAATGAAGAAATTTCTTCAGGCAGAAGAAAAATGATGCCAGATGGAAATTTGCATCTACATAAAGGAATAAGGAACACAGAAAATCACAACTATATGGATAAAAATAAAAAACATTTTTCTTAGTATGTGAGACTCATTTAAAAGATACTTGATGCATTAAAGAGGACCAGAATACCAGCTAAGCACATGAAAATAGATTCAATATCATTAGCCATTTGAGAAATGAAAATTAAAACTACAGTGAGTTACTGCAACATGCACATAAGAATGACTAAGTGGGGCACTTTTACATGGCTAGTGGGAATGTAAAATGCTGTAGCCACTCTGCAAAATAGTTTAGCAATTTCTTTAAAAGTTAAATATGTGCTTACCATCAACCTAGCAGGAACATGAACCAGAAATTACATTCCTGGAATTTATCCTAGAGAAATGGAAGTTTATGTTCATACAAATCCTATGCGTGAGTGTTCACAACAGCTTTATTCAGAATATCCAAAAAGTAAATACAACCTAATTTTCCTTGAGAGTGTGAATGTTGAAACAAATGTGGTGCATCTCTGCAATGTATTATTACTCAGATGAAAATAAATGAATTACTTAAATAGCAACAATTTGAATGGATCCAGATTATGCTGAACTTTTAAAAAATCTCAAAAGATTACATACTGTATAATTTCTTCTGTGTAACAGTCTCAAAGTAATCAAATTGTATAGAAATGGAACACATTAGTGGTTTCCAGTGATTAGAGACCCTCACTTGTCTGTCAGGTTGCTGTACTTTGGGGCCTTGCATGTTGCTGTGATGCTGAAAACTATGCCACTGATCTTACTGTTACTAGCAGGGTCACCTGTGGTGGACAGCTTTCAGCTGATCTTCCAGACTAACACAGACTAGGGAGAAGGACATGGTAGCCCATTCCTGAAACAATTAGCAATTGAAAATCTTATGAATAGCAGGCCTGTAGCCGTACCAGTGTGGTATCTGATCACGTCAGATCTTGGAAGCTAGGCAGGGTCAGGCCTGGTAGTTCTTGGATGGGAGACTGCCTGGGAATACCAGGTGCTGTAGGCTTGGGAGAAAGACCCGGCAACCCACTCCCAAAAACCAATCAGCCATTGAAAACCCTATGAATAGCAGAGAAGCAGTAACAACCCGTTGTTGGTAGGGTCGCTGAGTCGAACACCAACTCGACAGCACCTAACAACAACAACAACAACAACAACAACAACAATGAATAGCAGAGAAACACTGTTAGATACAGTGCCATAAAATGAGCCCCCCAAATTGGAAGGTACTCAAAAGACAACCAAAGAAGATTGCCTCCTATCAGTAGAGTGGACCTTAATGACAGGAATGGAGCAAAGGCCCTGGGACCTCTGTTTGTTGATGTGGCACAACTCAAAATGAAAAGAAATAACCATAATCATCCATTAATAATTGGAACGTGGAATGTACATAGTATGAATCTAGGAAAATCAGAAATCATCAAAAGTGAAATGGAGCACATAAACACTGAACTTTTAGGCATCAGTGAATAAAAATGGACTGGTTTTGGTCATTTTGAGTCAGATAATCATATGGTCTACTAGGAATGACAAAGAGAAGTGGGGTTGCATTCATCATCAAAAAAGACATCTCAAGATTTGTCTTGAAGTACAGTGCTACCAGTGATAGCATAATATCCATATGCCTAAAAGGAAGGCCAGCTAATATGACTATTATTCAAATTTGTGCACCCACCACTAAAGCTACAAACAAAAAAAGGGAAGATTTTTACCAGTGTCTGCAGGCTGAAATTGATCAAACATGTCATCAGGATGCACTGATACTTACTGGTGACTGGAATGTACGAGGCGGACATAAAGAAGGTTCAGTAGTTGGAAAATATGCCCTTGGTCACAGAAACAATGCTGAAGATCTCATGATAGGATTCTGTCAGACCTACAACCTTTTTACTGCAAGTACCTTTTTTCATCAACATAAACAGTAACTATGCACGTGGAATTCTCCAGATGAAAAGTACAGGAACCAAGCTGTTTACATGTGGAAAGAGATGATGGAAAAGTACAAATCAGAAGTCAGAACAAGAACAGAAGCAGACTGTCGATCAGACCATTAACTGCTCATATGCAGGTTCAAATCGAAACTGAAGAAAATTAAAACAAGTATAGAAGAGCCAAGTCATGGCCTTAGGTATATGATTTCAGAGACCATCTCAAGAACAGATTTGATGCATTACACACTAATGACTTAAGACCAGATGAGCTATGGCATGACATCAGAGACATCATTCATGAGGAAAGCAAAAGATTATTAAAAAGACAGGATAAAAAGAGCAAATTACATGTCAAAAGAAACTCTGAAATGTGTCCTTGAATGTCACGCAGCTAAAGTGAAAGGAAGACATGATGAAGTTAAGGAACTAAACTGAAGAGTTCACAGGGCAGTTTGAAAAGACAAAATCAGATATTATAATGACATGTCCAAAGAGCTCAAGATAGAAAACCAAAAGCGAAGAACATTGTTTTTCTCAAGATAAAAGAACTGAAGAATAAATTCAAGCCTTGAATGGCAATAGTGAAGGATTCTACAAGTAAAATACTAAACAACATAGAAAACATCAAAAGAAGATGGAAGGAATACACAGAATCATTATAAAAAAAAAAAAGAATTGATGAATGATCAACCATTTCAAGGGGTTGCATATGATCAGGAATCAATGGTACTAAAGGAAAAAGTGGAAGCTGCCTTGAAGGCATTGGCAAAACACAAGACTCCAGAAACTGATGGAATACAAATTGAGATGTTTCAATAAACAGATACCGCACTGGAGGTGCTCATGTATTTTTGCTAAGAGATTCAGAAAGCAGCTACTGGTCAGCTGACTGGAAGAGATCCATATTTGTGTCTATTCCCAAGATGGAGATGCAACCAAATGCAGAAATATCAAATGAGGTCATTAATATCTCACAAGTACAATTTTACTACAGATCATTCAAAAGCGACTGCCACAGTAAATTAATAGGGAACTGCCAGGAAATCAAGCCAGAATTAGAAGAGAACTTGGAACCGAGGACATCATTGCTGATGTCAGATGGATATTAGCTGAGAGCTAAGAATACCAGAAACATGTCTGTCTATGTTTTATTGACTATAAAAAGGCATTTGACTTTGTGGATCATAAGAAATTATGGCTAATGTTATGAAGAATGGGAAGGCCAGAATACTTAATTGTACTCATGAGGAATGTGTACATGGACCAGGAGGTAGTTGTTCAAACAGAACAAGGAAACACTGCCTGGTTCAAAGTCAAGAAAGGTGTGTGTCAGGGCTGTATCTTTTCACCATACATCTTTAATCTCTGTGCTGAGAAAATAATCCAAGAAGCTAGAGTACGTGAAGAAGAACATGGCATCAGAATTAGAGGAAAATTCATTAACAACTTGCATTACCCAGATAGCACACCATTGCTTGCTGAAAATGAAGAGAATTTGAAACACAGAGAACACAACCTTCAGTATGAATTATACCTCAATATCAAGAAAACAAAAAAATCCTTACAACTGGGTCAATAAGCAACTCAAGATAAATGGAGAAAAGATTGCAGTTGTCCAAAATTTTGCTTTACTTGGTTCTACAATCAACACTAAGGGAATCAGCAGTCAAGAAATTAAAAGATGTATTACATTGGGAAAATCTATTACAAAAGACTTCTTTAAAATATTGAAAAGTAAAGATGTCACACCGAAGACAAAAGTGCACCTGACTCATGCCATATTATTTTCAGTCATATCATATCCTTGTGAAAGCTAGATTTTGAATAAAGGAGACAGGAAAAGAATTGGTGCTTTTGAATTATGCTCCTGGAGATGAATATTGAATATACCACAGACTGCCAATAAAACCAACAGATCTCTCCTAAAGAAGTATAACCAGAGTGTTCCTGGGCAGCAAGGATGGTTGTTGTTGTTGTTGTTGTTAGGTGCCATCGAGTCAGTATCCGACTTGTAGCGACCCTCTGTACAACAGGCAAAACACTATTGTTAGTGTTTCTCTATTGTTCATAGGATTTTCAGTGGTGGATTGATTTTTGGGAGTGGGTTGCCAGGTCCTTCTCCCAAGCCTATAGAATCTGGTATTCTCCGGTGGCCTCCCATCCAAGTACTAACCAGGCCCGACCCTGGTTAGCGTCCGAAATCTCATGGGATGGGATGCCACAGTGCTGCAGCTGTAGGCAAGGATGGTTAGACTGCTCCTTATGTATTTTGGACATGTCATCAGGAGGGACCAATCCCTGGAGAAGGACATTGTGTTCGGGAGAGTGGCAGGTCAACAAAAAGAAGAAGGGAAACCTTTATCTAGGTGGAGTCACACAGTGACTACAACAATGAGCTTAAATAAAAAAGATCATGTGCATGGCACAGTGTTTAGGAGTGTTTCATTCTTTTGTACATAGAGTTGCTACTAGTCAGACCTGCCTCTACAGTGCCTAACAACAAAAACAGTGATTAGAGAAGGGGAAGTGGGGTACAACTAATAAGCTAGCACAAGGGACTTTGTTTTTGGTAAGAAAAGTGGTCTGTATTTTAATGTGATATAAAAATAGCAATCTATGTGATAAAATTTCTTAGAATTATACACAAAGCATATCAGAAATCCCCAATAATAACAAATGCATGCATGGGAAACCTGGAAAATTGTGACTGATACTTCAAGTCTAGTTAATTGTATTCTGCCAAAGTCATTTTCTGGCTTTCAGTGACTCATTTTTGCTAATGCCACCATTAGGGGTAGTTTGGTGATAAATACATGGATTTTATCTGTACTATTTCTTTTTGTATTTATTAATAACAACTTAATTGAGATGTAGTTCATTTACCATAAAATTCACCCTTTTAAAGTGTACACCTCAGTAATTCTTAGGATACTTACAGGATTGGGCAGCTGTCACCACTATCTAATTTTCATCACTCCCCCAGCACACCCTAGCCCTAGGGAATGACCAATGTGTTTTCTATATCTATAGATTTTCCTAATCTAAACATTTCATATAATATGAAAAACATACATATGTGACCTTTTATGTCTCACTTCTTAGCACAATATTTTTGAGGTTCATCCATATTTTAGGATGTACTCCATTCCTTTTGATGACCTGAGAGTATTCCGTTGGGCCGATAGATCATATTTTATTTCTCTATTCATCAGTTGATGGCCATTTGGGTGCTTCTCACTTTTTTACTATTGTGAATAACACTGATATGAACATTCGTGGATGGATTATTTGTCTTTTTCTGCATTGGTACTTGAAAATAGTAGTATAGAAAGGATTGTAGTTTATCTGTCCCTTAAGAAACCTCCACCGATTGCCTTATTCCATATTTACAACATGCACTGTTATGGTTGTTGAGATTAAAATACTATAAACAATATGCCTTAAGTTGTCTTTTATTCATTATTTTATGGTGCTGAGGATTGAACCCAGGACCTTGGACTTGCTAGATAAAGCACTCTTCCCACTAGGCTATACCCACAGCTGAGTTTTCTCTTATTTAAACATTCTTATGATTTGCAGTAATTTCTTTCCAGTGTGAGAAACATTATATCTTGGTAAATGAGACCATGGATTCTGGAGTTAGGGAGCCTGGGTTCTAGTGATCCTACTTCTACTATTTACTCCTTGTGTGACTTTGAACAGATAACTTAATTTTACTTGTGCTTTAGTTTTATCATCTGTAAAATGAGGATAATAATATCCACTTCATAAAGTTATAAAGATTAAGTAAATTAAGCCCGACATAGTGGCTTATGCCTGTAATTCCAGCACTCATGAAGCTGAAACAGGAAAATTGTAAGTTTCATTGTAAGTGCTATAGAGCCAGCCTGAGCCAAATAGCAAGACTACATCTGAAAAAGCCTGCATCCATAGCCCTGTGACATCCGATCCCATCAGATCTCTGTAGTTAAGCAGGGTTGGGCCTGGTTAGTACTTGGATGGGAGACTGCCTGGGAACACCAGATGCTGTTGGCTTGGGAGAAGGACCCGGCAACGCACTCCCAAAGATCAATCTGCCATTGAAAACCCTATGAACAGCAGAGAAGCACTGACAATAGTGTTTCGCCTGTTATATGTAGGGTAGCTATGAGTCAGATACCAACTCGAGGGCACCTAACAACAACATCCAAAAAAAAAAAAAAAGAAAGAAAGAAAAGAATAGTAAATATTTATACAATGTTTAGGTTAGGGACTTGTATATGTTAAGTATTTCATAAGTATATACTAAATAAATAAATAATATACAATATCTTATATTCCAGATGGTTTGTAAACTTTTCTGAGTTATGTCTGAGTTATCTCCTCCATGTTCCATAAATTCTTGTAACGCCTAGTGTTAAATTTTGTGCATAGGGAATATTTTGTAAATTGTCTGGGGATATAGCTTAGGGGTAGAGCACCTGCCTAGCATGCCCAAACACCTAGGTTAGATTCTTAGCACTAAACAAAAAAAGAGGAGTGGGGAGAAAAATATTTGGAAATTATCAAAATAACTTTTTGGGGAAAGTGAAATGGCACCCTAGACTATCTAAAGGTCTGAAATTTTGGAAAGGATTAGCTCATTTAATGTATAATGGTGAAAGAGTTATTCATGAATTTAAACAGCGCAGTTTTATCTTTTATTTGATCAATGAATATGAAGCTTTGATCATACCTGAGGAAAACTATTTAAATCTAAATATTTATAATGTGAAAATAATTCTATCTGTTCCCTTATTTCTGCTCTGCAGCAGAAAAATCTATTTATGTTGCCTATTAGAGGGGAAATAGACCAGGAAACATAGAGCTTCTGACATAAATTCTGTAAGTATTCTGTATAGATTTTCCTAAGATGGAACATTGAACTCAGCACTAGTGTCCAAAAAAAAAAAAAAAAAAAGAAAGAAACAAAAACAGCAACAACAAAAAATTACACCTTTTCAGCACAGCCTTTCTCTGACCCCCAGCTTGTGAGTTTAATAAAGAAGTTAATATTGTTATACTGAATAATAACAATTAAAATCTTACTTTCTTGGCATTTGGAATGGTTTAAATGTGCAGTGCTGAATATGCTAAATGATAGGAAGCTGTTACATTTTGATATCAAACCAAATGACATTATTGCTAATGCTTATTACATTAAAAGGACATAGCTGACCCCATAAAAAGATTTTGTAGTATTCTGTAGGATGTGTGCTACTGCGAATTATTACAAGGTTAAGATTAAGTGCATCTGAACTTGAAACTCAAGAAAATTTTGACAAGTTAATGTAAATATTCTTATTGATTGATTGATTTTTGTTGGAGGGCTGATCTCAGAGCCTCATGCGTACTTTGCAAGTGCTTTGCAATCTAGCTGCACCCTCAGACCCATTGTTTCACTTTTTGAGACAGGGTCTCTCTAAGTTACACAGGCTGCCTGTGGCCTCAAACCTGTAATCCTCCTACCTCTACCTCCCGAGTCACTGGGATTACAAACTTGTATCACCATACCCAGCTGATAGATACTCATTTTATGTAAATTTTTTCCACATTTATAGTAGATCATTTTAAGCTTCCTGGCTCTTTCTGTGACATCTGTAAGTTCTTTATTTGAAAATAAATTTATCTCGAGAGTGAGTCCTCCAAGAAAAACAAATAAAAACACCTCTTACTGACCTGCATCTCTCAATGAAAAAGTTTGAAAAAGAATAATTCTTAGAGTGATAATTATTGAAAAAATTATATGGAAAGAATGTAACAGTCTGTAAGCAGAGGGCTAGAATGAATGCTAGAGATCAGGATTTTTAAGGATCTTAATTTAAGGGCAAAAGTGGAACTTAGAATAGGGCTTCTTTTTGGAGTGATCAAAATTTTCCAGAGTTTGATAGTTGTGTTGGTTGCATAACCTTATAAATAAACTAAAAGCCACTGAATTGTATACTTTAAGCGGGTGAGGCTATGATGCATTAATTATATTTCAGTTTTGATAAAAATGAACCTGACTACAGAAGAAATGGTAACTGAGGCCTCTCTGGGATGAGTTAGGAGCTCAACTACGGTGAGAACACCTGTGTGCAGGGTAGTAATAAGCAGTTATGAAATGTGTTGTATGTAGGAAGATAAGTAAGAATAATAGAAGGCTGGTATCTCAATATTGTGGAAGAGAGTTACAACTTTGGGAGAAATAATTCTAGAATTAACCCTATGATATTGAATTGGAATTAGAGACATCACTGTGAACTTTTACTATGTATATGTTTTTGTGTGTGTAGGCTTACAAATAAAAATGGATATGCTATGTATATGTATGTATACATACATATACCACATACATGTTTATACAAATACTGCCCCCTGTCCAATGAGTGGGTCTAGAGGAAGTGATACCCCAGTAACAATGAGCATACCTAGTATACAACTCTTTTCATACCTTTTTCCCCTGAGAAGAACCAGGGCTTCTTGGAAAAATAACTGATCCACAGCTGTGGCGGGAAGATACAAGATGAGCTTAAAAATTCTTGTGCCAGAAAGCAAAGAAGTATTTAGAAAATGACAAGAATGTCTTAAACGTTCATTGGCGCCAAATGAAAGGGTCTTACCCTGGCCAAATCTAGAATAATTTGAACTAAATAAATAAGTAAATATTGATAGTAGCAGATTATAGCCCATCAAGTAACCCAGTGAGTTCACACTGATACAGAGGTTTAAAATGAATGGATTTAGAAAAATAACTATTTGACAAGCATGATAGTAATTAATTCAACTAAGAAACATTAATGAATGCTGAAAATAGTGGGTTAAGTTTGTTGAAACAGGAGTCAGACAGTTATTTGTACAATAGTGTTCATACTTTCATTATTTACAATAGCCAAAAACTAGAAACAACTATCCAAATGTCCAAAAATAGATTAGTAGATAAACTAAATGTGGCATATATATATATATATATATATATATATATATATATATATATATGCCCTGGAATATTATTCAGTGTTAAAAAAGAATGAAATTTTAAAAAAATGAATGAAATTTTGATATATGTTACAACAAGATGAACCTTGAACCTATTATGCTTTGTGAGACAAACCAAATATAAAAGGACAGATACTACATGATTCCATTTACATGAGGTACCTGTTGCTTTGTTGTTGTGGTTGTTAGGTGCCAACTCATAGAGACCCTACATACAACAGGCCAAACAGTATTGTCAGTGCTTCTCTGCTGTTCATAGGGTTTTCAGTGGTAGACTGATTTGTGGGAGTGGGTTGCCGTGTCCTTCTCCCAAGCCTACGGTATCTGGTGTTCCCAGGCGGTCTCCCATCCAAGTACTAACCAGGCCCAACTCTGCTTAGCTTCAGAGATCTGAGGGGATCAGATGCCACAGGACTACGGCTGCAGGCTTGCTTTGTTGTTAGGAGACATCAAGTTGGGTCCGACTCATAGCAACCATATGGACAACAGTACAAAATACTTCCCAACATTGTACCATTCCTGGTACTATGGCAGTGTTTCTCTGCTACTCTTAGGGTTTTCAATGGCTGATTGTTTTGGAAGTGAGCTGCCAGGTCCTTCTCCTGTTTTTGTGGTGCTGGGGATCAGAACCAGGGCCTCAAGAGTGCACGGAGCAAGTACTCTACCAACTGAGCTAAATCCCAGCCCACATCAGGGACTTAGAGTAAGCAATTCCACAGATGGAGAACATAGAATAGCAGTGACTGGGAGCTGGTAAGAGAAGAAAATGGAAAATTATTGTTTAAAAAGTACAATGTTTCTTTTTGAGATGATGAAGAATCTCTGAAAATAGGTAATGGGAATGGTTATACAACATTTGGAATGTACCAAATGTCAGTGAATTGTAAATTTAAAAATGATTAAAGGGCAAATTTTGCTATGTATGTATTTCACCACAAAAATATGTTGAAGAATGGAACCTTTACATAATTTCAGTCCCCCTAAAAAATACTTATTAATTACAAAGGGAAAAGGTATAATTTTAAAGTAGAAAAATCTGGCAGATACTGTCATATCCAAACAATTAAAGTTAACATAATAGTACTTTTGTGATATTTCTGCCAAAAATGCATAATCTGAATCAAATCAAGAGGTAAATTCTAATTGAGGAGCATCATACAAAATAACTGGCCTATAATCCTCAAAAGTATCAAGGTCACAAAAGTTAAGATTAAAAAACTGTTTCAGATTAATTGAATTACATAAAACCAAATTGCATCATTTTGCTAAAAAGCACATTACTGAACAAGTGTTCGAACTTAAATGGGGCTTATAGATGAGGTCATAATAATGTGAAATGTTAATTTCCTGATTTCTATCCTGGTACTGTGGGTTATATAAGAGACTATCCTTGTTTATAGGAAATACATACCATTGGAGGAAGATGGGGCATCTCTGTAACTTTTAAATGGTTAAGGAAAAAGTGTTCTTTCTACTATTTTTGAAATGTTTTTTTAAATTTTAAAGTTATTTCAGAACAAAAAAGTAATATTTACACAAACTGTTAAAAGAGAAAGAAAGAAAGAAGAAAAGAAAAGAAAGAAAGAAAGAAAGAGAAAGACAGACAAAAGAACCTGAGTAAGGTGATAATCGTGCCTAGGAACTAGATCCCAAGACTTGCACTGTTCTAGAAAGCTAGTTGCCAAAGAAATAAGAACCTTTTTCTATTCAACAAGTTAGAAAAGCTTTCTCTCAAATTCAAATGTAAATTGAGGATAAAATCAGTAAACTATATATCAATTATAATTTTTAAAAGTGAGAAGATCAGCTTATAGACTGGCACCTTTTCATTTTGGATTTAGAATGCAAAAACTAAAGCAGTGACCAAACAGTGTAAAAATAGTTTCAGAACTAGACCATTTATTTTGAAAGATTTTTGTTTTTTTTTTATTGGGCATTTTTAATGTACACCTTAATGTGATTCATTCTGACATGTAAGATTTATGTTTTGCAATGCTTTCTTGTTATAGGTGATGCTGAACAGGAACTTGGGCCCCCTCCATCTGTGGATGAGGCAGCAAATACACTCATGACTCGTCTGGGTTTCCTCCTTGGAGAGAAAGTCACAGAAGTTCAGCCAGGTGACCAATACAGCATGGAGGTACAGGATGAAAATCAGGTAAGAGCTGCTTGCTATCAACTTTGTGAAACACAGTGACTCAGCTTATACCAGAAAAGGAAAAATAGGTATGTGTGGATGTGTTCATTCTGAGAAGAATAGTCTCATTTGTTAAATGCCATTTGAGGCTGGCCTATAACTTAATTTTCCATAATCACAATATTTCTGCAGTTTACGAGGTTTTTTTAGTTTTATTCTCAGATTTAAAAGTCCCAAAAGAATAAATGGGAAATAATCAATCGAATAAGCTTAGCCAGCCAGCAAAATTCACACATGAGCAACTGCACCCAAAAACTATAGAATACACACTATTTTTAAGGGCACATGGATTATGTACTAAGTTGGTGATATGCTGAGCCACAGAGCAGTTTTTGAAAAAGTTCAAAAGATACTTTGACCATAGGATTAATTACAAAACAATAAGTTAGAAAATGATAGCTAAAAGATAACTTAGAAAAATCCCCAGATGCTTAGATATTAAGTAATACGCTTTTAAATAGCCTTTGAGTTCAAGAAATCAGGACATAATTTAAATTGCAGCAGTGAAAACTTAAGTATGACAAAACTTTTAGGATATAGCTAAAGATGTACTCAAAAAGAAAAATTAAATTTGAATTCATATATTAGAATAATAGAAAACTTGAAAAATGAGTGGTCTAAGTATCAACCTCAGAAAGTTTAAAAATATCAATGAAAAATTATTTTGTAGTTTTGGTTATTTTCATTTAAGTTTTGCAAAGGAAGTAGTAGTGTCAGATTCATTTTGTAGACTTAATCTTTAACATGAATGTCTCGTAGTAAAGCATTTTATTCAGAAGATGATAAATTAATTTCAAATTGCATATCCTTTACTAATATCTATTGGTGAAGATTCTGTGTCATATATTTATTTTACTATAATAAAATGTACAGGATAATTTCAATATATTTATCTATCTGTGGAAAATGCTTAAGTGTTCTTGGGCTCTATCTTGGGCCTTTTGTTGTTGCAGTATTGGGGGTTGAACCTGGGGTCTGGTGCATGGTAGGCAAGTGCTCTTCCACTGACCCATACTGCATCCCCTTGTTTATTTTGAGACAGGATCTTGCTCAGTTGTTCAGGCTGCTTCTGGTCTTAAACTTGTGATCCTCCTGCTTCAACTTCCCAAGTAGCTGGGATTTATAGGTGTGCATCAGGGCAACCAACTTACATTTCTTCAGGTGATAAAATTTATGCTTGTTACTTTTGAGATTCTTCATGTCACAGTGATTTTTGAATAAAGTCACAAGTGTGTGGCATGTGCTTTATTTACAGATTCACTGAATAAAATGTTCCTAAAATAAGTGAGTAGTATTGATTTATAACAGAAAAGCCATTGAAACAGGAGGTAGAAAACTTATTTTCTAACTCCACCACCTACTAGTTTATAAATTAGAACATGTCACTTAATATATCTAACTTGAGGATGTTTTATACGTAATACTAACTGACATTAAGTGCTTACTGTGTTCCAGTCATTGGACTAATTGCTTTACTTGTACTATTTTATTTGAACTTCCTTACAACCCAGCCTGGTAGAATCCATTCATATTCTAACCTCCAGATAAGAAAATGTAAACACCTTGCCAAAAAGTAGTGGAAGTGATGTTCATTCTAGCCAGACTAGTTTTACAACCTCAACCTATGTCCTTTACAACTACACTGTACCATTCCAATGTAATATGCAATAACCACACCTCAAAGGATGTTGTGAGGATCAAATTGTAGATATGAATATACTTTGTAAGCTGTTAACTGCCATATAAATAAAAAGTGTAAAATAATATGTAATGTAATTAGTATATGTGTAGAATTGTATGATTTAGGGGGAAATTACTTCATTGCTTTCATATTTTTGATAGTT
>VMDO01013649.1:22773-43183 GCA_007922755.1 Pedetes capensis | reverse complement strand
TCTGAGCTAAACAGCATACTAACAAAGATGGGCTGCTATATTTAGGAAGAGCCTATCGTTGATAAAGTCTTCATACTACTACTGCAACCACAAAATCTAACACAAGCAAATTAATGTATATCATTTTTCTGCAAAAGACAAAGTATTGAAAGCAACAGTCAGTTGACAACTATATTTTCTTCTCTCAGTAGTTTCTAGGATGTTAGGGTGTACCTTATGAATTTCATCTTAGGTTCTAACCTGTGTATTTCTAGAACCTTTTAGATTCCCAGATTGGGAACTTCTTTTTGATCCTTCTGGAGAATGTTAAGGACAGTAGGAAAACCACTGAAAATTTGTAGAAGTAGAGTAGCTTAATTAGATGTCCACTTTTGTCTACAGTATGGAGAATGTCTTTCTATGTCTGATTCATTTAGTCTCATTAAATAAATATATAATCTGCCTTTTAATTCATAAGCCATGAACAGTTTTCTAGTTTCTCAAAAGCTTGATCTTCAAGATTTGCTTTTATAGTTAATATTTTTGGAGTGTATATTCTATGATATATGCTTTATTTTGCAGAAGGTAATGTAGTAAAAATAGTGTTTGGGCTTAACCTCCACATTGGCTATCTTATGCTTGTGATACAGTTTCCTTTCACAGAAAACAGAATGAGAATTTTATCCTAAGAACAGAAACGTGTTGTTATAAAAGTTATAGATTCATACCAAAATAAATCTTTTTCAGTATGGGATGACTTTAGATATATCAAATATTAAAAGATCTGAGTGGAGTTCATTTCATCGGTCTATGTGTTTCTTAAACTGGGTGTGGGAAGGTTAAAAACTGCATGCTGAATTTCTAACTTGAGGATTCCAATTCAGTAATTCTGGGATGGGGCTCATATCAGTCAGTTTTGTTAAAATTTGTTTACTGGTTATTTTTTGTCTGCTTGTTTTACATCTCACAGGTGATTCTAATGTATGTCTAGTTAAGAATCATTGCTGTAGTAGACCAACATCATTTTATAAAAATAGAGGAGATTACAAAGAAATTAAAACTCCTCTGTCCTTTGGAGAGAGATTAAATCATAGAATAAATTTGCATAGAGTTCAGGGTTTATTCTGTTAGGTTAAAAAAAACAGTTCCTAATATTATTGATATGATTGAAGAGTTTTGTTTTTGTTTTTGTTTTTTTGGTAGCAGGGTAATGAGACTGTCACTTGTTCTTGGTTGAGTCAAATGTAACTCTTATGATCTGGTTATAGTATTTAAGTTAAAATCAAAACCTAGACTGAACACACATGATTAAATACAAGGGATTGCATCTGAAAATCACCACAGAATGAGTCAAAAATTCTTAATGTTCTTACAAGTGATAACACATTCCCCAGTTATTAAATATCAATTCTAAATTTAGGGGAAACTGTGACTAGAGACTCTATATGTTAAGAAGTTGGACAGCTTCTTTTAAATTAACTATTTAAACATTAAATATTTCATTAGTGCTTTTTCAAGTAATTTTCTCTCTTTTCACTTAACAGTTTTGAAAAGGATAAATTTTTTTAGTGGTAGACAAAAATGCACATTTATTCACTCTTTCAGGAATTTATTTGGGTCGAAAGAGCTGAAGAAAAATGAGTTGTTATTAATTCCTTTGCATCAAAAACTTACAAAAGAGGTAATTTCAGGTATAAGAATCACTCAAGATACAAATTAATCTTGGTGTGTAAGCATTTTCTACAAAGAAATTTAGTTTTGTATTAAATTAACAATGTTTGATCTATTTTATTGGACAAACTTTTAGAAGGCATTTTCCCCTGCTTTCATTTATTTTCTCTGGGCAGCTGCCTTTCTTTGCATTAAGAACTTTTATTTCTATTTCTCCTCAGCTGCAGCAGCATTATTTCTTTTTCTATCCAAAGATTATTAACAATACAAAGTTCCAAGCCCTCTGAAAAGTTTTACTTTTTGGAAAAAGTGACTTGTGCTTAATAAGAAATTTGTAGATTCTTATTAGTGAATGGTAATGTAAACTACTTGTTACTGATAATTTTCTAAGCAGAAAAATGGGCCACAAGTGTCTGCTTATGTTAAACTCATCATCTTTAATTGTAGAACCCAGAATCTCTTGTCTTGGAAAGCAAAAACAAAGCCTTGTTGTTGTTAGGTGCTGTCGAGTCAGGTCTTACTCATAGCAACCCTAATGTACAACAGAAGGAAACATTCCTTGACACTGTGCCATACCCACCACTATGTCAGTGCTTTTCTGCTATTTGTAGGGTCTTCAATGGCTGATTGTTTTAGGATTGTTTCAGGAATGGATTGCTAGGTCCTTCTCCCATTTTTGTGGTTCTGGGAGTCAAACTCGGGCCCTCGGAGAATGCAGAGTGGCACTCTACAACTGAGCAGCAAGTGTAAAGGCTGGACATATAGATCATTTGTTCTTTTTTCATCAAGGTATTATTTTACTTTAATTTTTGGTTGGTTTATCTTAATTGTCGATGATTCTAATTTTTCAGACCTCAGCAATCACCCAGCGGATAAGTCCCTGCTCCACCCTGACTAGCAGCACTGCCTCTCCACCAGCCAGTAGCCCCTGCTCTACCCTCCCACCAGTCAGTACAAATGCAGCTGTTAAGGACTGTAGCTATGGGGCAGTTACGAGTCCAACCTCCACCCTTGAAAGCAGAGATAGTGGCATTATTGGTGAGTTGGCTTTTATATTAATCATTTCATGTCCTTTCTTTTCCTTCAAAAAATAATTATTCAAGTTTAATATTTTCAAATCTCTGAGATACGTGTATAAAAGCTTATTTTTTTAATGATGGTGAGAGAAATAAAGGTCAATAAAATCAAAAGTATCCTTCCCCATTTAATCACTCCTTATCAGACTATTGATAAAAAGGGGAAGATGGAAAAAAATTGGTACACTTGTTTCTTTAAATTACCATAGATGATCTCTCTGTCATCAGAAGTGCTCTATAAAAAGTTCATTCTTCACTGATATAGTACGGTTTTTGTGAAAACAGAAAGAGGAGATTAAGATTAAATGGCTAAAGAGCTACGACTTGTTGTTTTTGGGTGATTTTCTCATGTGTCAGTCCCTCAGTGAATTTTGGAGCTCCTTTAGACTTTGTCTTTCTTGTAACTAAGACATCTCATTTTTTGCCTTCTACAAAGTAGAAAAATGTTGTTGTTTCTTTGTATATGATTCAGAAACCTTAGACCAACATGTTTTTATGGCAAGGTTGGCCATAAAGAAAACATGAAACTTGGATGTATCCAAGCAAAGAAATTTCCATTTCACTTTTTTCCTCCTAGGAGTTTTCTAATACCTCTTTTAAAAATTGGAAATTCGAGTCAACATTGGATGTGGTGGCACATGTTTATAATCCCAGCACTTGGGAGGCTGAGGTAATAGGATCCTGAGTTTGAGGCTAGCCTGGGTTACATAGTAAGACTGTGCACCCAACTCCCCAAAAATAAAATAAGACAAAAAATAAAAATCCTAGTCAACTGTATGTTTCAGGAAGGTGTGTAAATTATCTTCAACTCACTTATTAGCAGTTTGCAGCAGGTATTTAAAAAGTCACTCTGGTGAAAGCAATGTTAATGGAAAATAATATCTTTTATTAGCTCCAGTAGACTCTAGGTAAATATTTTATCAGAGCCTGATGTGAACTGCATTTGGCTCATACTTAGAGCATAGGTCATCATCATTTATTTGTATTGTTATAATGCAAGATTTAGTACTATGAAAATCATATAAGATATTCCTAGCTCAGGAAGTCTTTCATCATATTAAAAATTTTTTGAGTAATGAATCCTACAATGCTTTTCGACTTAACTGAAAGATATCAAGGTACTATGGTTACTCCTTGAGACACTGTTTGCTTTAACTGCTATTCATGTAGTCAGTTACAGAGATGAGAGTAGGGAAGAGTCTTTGAGGTAAAGTGGTAGATTAGAACTATTCTCTAGCAACTCTGTGAATGAAAAGTCAGGGTAATATTAATTTAATGCCTTTAGAGTTTATATTTGATATATTCTAATTGATAACTAATTGGTGGTTGTTGCAAATACTTATAAAGACCACTTGACCCATTAACAGTTGAATGGATAAAGAAAATGTAGTATATACAAAGTATGATCAAAAAATATGGTGAATTCCACTGCCGATTGCCATCTAATAGAAAGGCAGGGATCTTCAATATGGGGAGCGACAAGCAGTGCATTGAATCTTACTAAGAATATTTGGTAAGTTTCAATTTGTTCAATACAATCAGTTGGATATGAGCTACAATTGAAAGAAGGTGTGTTTTAAAGTGGCCCTAAGTCATGGATCACAAACAGTGTTTCTGATATGGCAATTACTATCAAACATTGTGGTGTGTTCTAATCCACCTTATTCATTGGATCTGGTACCATGTGACTTCTGGCTCTTCCCCAAAGTCAAAATGACCATGAAAGGTAAACATTTTGAATCAGTTTCAGGACGTTGAGATGGCCATGACAGCACAATTAAAGGCATGAAAGAGGCCTTCCAGAACTACTTCAGAAAGTGGCAAGAATGATGTGTTTGAAGCCAGATGGGAGTATTTTGAGCAGGATTTATAGCAATATGTCTTTTACTGTAATAATTTTTTATTTAAACATTCATTATAGTTTTGGGTCATACCTCATATACATAATGGAGTTTTATTCAGCCATAAAGAAAAATAAAATTGTGTCATTTACCGGAAAATGAATGGATCTAGAGATCATCATGTTAAGTAAAATGAGCCAGATTCAGAAAGACACATACTGCATATTCTTCCTTATATGTGAAATCTAAACACACACACATTTGAATTTGAATTTTACATGAAAGTATAAGGGAGGATATTGAGGAGGAAAGGACTAGCAGGAGGGTGAGGGAGCGAGTAGAGAGGGTAGTGGGGGGTGAATATGAGCAAAAATGCATGATACATTTGAATGAAAATGTCATAATGAAAACTGATGTATGATAATTAAAAGAAAAATAATTTTTAAAGGAAAGACCTTTTAATGAAAAAAATGTCAGAGTAATTAAGGAGACATTATATTCAAGAAGAGAAAGGGAGGAAAAGCACTGGGAGTCAAGAAGGAGGTGACAGGACAATTAAAAAGCCTGAAAAAACAGAAAGGCAATGCAGAGAAGTAGGAAACACTCCATAACCCCAGCACTGAGTGCTCTGACTGAGGGGCAGGGCCTGACGCCTCAAATACAAGGTAAGTCAGGCAGCCAAGATGACAACAGACTGGCAGTCCTAGCCACGGTAGAAAGCTACAGTTCTTGCAAATCTTAAATCCACTGTGTGGATTTGGTCTGACAATAACTCCTCCTGTGTGGCAGGCTAACACTGGAGAGGAAACCATTGCACTGTTCCCCCATATCTTGGAGTGCAATAGCCAGGTACTGTCTTGAGAGGAAGTGCCTATTATTTGTGACTGAGATACTCTGGGAACTTGAAAACAAGAAACAATCACAAGTCAGGGAGCCTTGGGACATGCTATCAGAATATCTATGTGGGAGATTGACCCAGACCTGAAAAGTTTACAGAGTAGGGAGCTGGGCTGTGGAGGGTGCAGTGATTATTGGCTCTGCCTTCCACAGCCAGGAGCAAGCCCTTTCTTCTGTGGATTACCATGGAAACTGAGAGTTCTGAGTACAAGTCCAGTGGATTTCCACAGCCTCTTCTGTCCCACAAGGTTGTTTACTGCTGTGCAGGGACTGAAAGTGTAAGACCTGCAGGCACAGTGCCCATCTCACTCAGTTCTCCCCCTTCAGTGCAGAACTCATTGCTCTGTTTACTTTCTTTACTCTCTCATGCACCTGGAAGACACTCCTCAGCTTCAATATTTACCAGCCCTAGGTACACAAAGTGGGGGACCTCTGGAGTGAGTGGGAACCTTCCCATCTCACAGGCTGCGAAACTTGGTGGGGGCCGACAGCAGTTCCAAGGGGTACACAGAAAAGAGAAGGTTTCAATATGAATGCAGTCCTCATGCTGACAATATAGTCTTGAGTGAGCTACCCTTCAGCCTGCATATAGCACAAACCCGTACAGTGGGAACAGTGAGGAACTATGATAAATGTAAGATACAACCTACTATTCCTCACTCCTATACCTAGTGGGTTCCAATATTTGAGAACCCAGAAAAAAGTTTCTCCAACTCTGTCATCTTCTTTTTTAATTTTCTTTTTAGTATTGTTTTTTGAATTTATTTTTATAATATTTTGTTTATATATTTATTACTCTTACCTTTATCTAATTTTATTCACATATTTTTCTTCATGTTGTAATTGGATCTTTTTATCTCTGTTCTTTTCCTCTATCTTTTTCCCACAATATTTTCCTTCTTTTTCTCTTTTTCTTTCCTTACCCCTCCTTTATATCATTCTTTTGTAATTATTGTTTTTTTACCATTATTAACTTCTCACCACACAGTTTCCCCCACACATCGGTCAATTTTCTGTACTGCGGGGGCTTGCGTGTTGCTATAAAGCTGAAAGCTATGCCACCAGTTGTTCAGATAGAACAAGGAAACACTGCCGGGTTTAAGGTTGAGAAAGGTGTGGGTCAGGGCTGTATACTTTTCACCATATCACTTCAATTTCTATACTGAGCAAATAATCTGAGAAGCTGAACTTTTTGAAGAACGCAACATCAGGATTGGAGGAAGGCTCATTAACAACCTGCATTATGCAAATGGCACAACTCTACTTGCTGAAAGTGAAGAAGATTTAAAACATTTACTGATGATGATCAAAGATCATAGCCTTCAGTATGGGTTGCAACTAAACATCAACAAAACAAAAATCCTTACAACTGGGTCAGTATGCAACTTAACACTGAATGGAGAAAAGATTGAAGTTGTCCAAGATTTTGCTTTACTTGGTTCTACAATCAACGACTGTGGAAGCAGCAGTCAAGAAAGCTGTGGCAAAAGATCTCTTTAAAGTATTGAAAAGTAAAGATGTCACATTGAAGACGAAGGTGTGCCTGACTCATGCCATGTTATTTTCAGTTGTATCATATGTTGTCAAAGCAGGACACTGAACAAGAAAGACCAGAGAAGAATTGATGCTTCTGAATTATGGTGCTGGCGATGATTGTTGAATATGCCATGAACTGCCAAAAGAACCAACAAATCTGTCCTAGAAGAAGTGCAGCCAGAGTGCTCCTTGGAAGAAAGGATGACTAGACTGCATCTTACATATTTCAGATATGTAGTCAGGAGGGACCAATCTCTGGAGAAGAATATCATGTTTGGAGAGTGGCAGGTCAACGAAAAAGAGAAAAATCCTCCAGTAGATGGATTGACACAGCATCTGCAACAATGGGCTTAAACATAAATAAGATTGTGTGCTTGGCACAGAATTGAGGGGTGTTTCGTTCCACTGTACATAGGGTTGCTATGAGTTGGACTCGACACCACTTAACAACAACCACACACAATTTATTCTACATTATTTTTCTACTTTCTTTTCTATGGCTATTGGTCTTGTAGTAGTTGGCTTCAATCAATTACTATTGTTACTCCATATCTGATTTATTTTGGTACTATTGTTATAGTGGTTTGTTTTCTGCTTCTCCAAGTAGTACTGGGAACTAAGACCTCGAGAAGGCTGCTAAGAAGGCCTTCATAAAAATAAATAAAAATTACAAATTTACAAAAATTACAAATTACAAATGCACAAATTACAACATAAAAACAGAAGAAACATGCAAAAGCAAGGCAACCTAGCACCTGCAAAAGTTCCTAATAATTTGATAACTGAATCCAAACATACTGAAGTGGCTGAAGTGCTAAGCAAAGAACTCAAAAGTTTAGCTTTAAAAATGATCAGTTACCTTAAGGAGGATTCCAATAAACCTATGAATGAAGTAAAGAAGTCAATTCAAGACATGAACAACAAATTCGATAACTTGGAAGGGAAATTCAGGAATTACATAGAGGCTCTAGAAAAACTCCAGAAATTTTGGAAATGAAAAACTCAATAATCAAATCAAAAACTAAATGGAAAGCATCATCCATAGTATAGACCAGGCAGAAGAAAGAATGTCAGAGTTGAGGGATTATTATATTCAGATAGAAATTTAAAAAACAAGCAATCATGGCCACAACACTTACAACCTCTGGGACATAATAAAGACACCAAACCTAGTGATTTGATCTGTGATGTAGAAGAAGAAACTGAGATACAGTCTGAAAGCATAGAAAATCTATTCAATGAAATTATAGCAGAAAATTTCTAGGGAAATAAATGGGCATTCAAGTACTGGAGACATTTAGAAGTCCAAATAGGCATGACCAAAAAAGAACCTCTCTATGTCATGTGATCATTAAAATGCCTAGTGTTTGGAACACAAGAAGAATGCTGAGAGCTGCAAAAGAGAAATACCAAATTACTTAATGGCAAACCTATCAGAACAATGAGAGACCTCTCATCAGAAACCCTAAAGGCCATAAGAGCATTGACTGAACCAAAATAATGGCCCTGAACCAAAATAATGGCCAACCAAGATTATTATATCCAGCAAATTTATCCTTTAAAATTAAAGGAAAAATAAACACCTTCCTTGTTACACATGGGCTGGGATTTAGCTCAGTGGGTAGAGCACTGCGCTGCAGTCTCTGAGGCCCTGAGTTCAATTCCCAGCACCACAAAAATGGGAGAAGGGCCTGGCAATCCACTCCCAAGGCAATCTGGAAGCATTCAGCCATGAAAACCCTATGCGGGTCACTATGAGTTGGATACCGACTCGACAGCACCTAACAACAACAACAATGTTACACATAAACTAAAACAATTCATGACTCCTGAGCCAGCATTATAGAAGATACTTAAAGGAACACTACACACAGAGGAGAAGAAAGACATGAGCATAGGAGTTCAGGAACAAATAAATCTCCCTAGAAAAATAGATAAACAAATGAGACTTAGAAAAAAAAATATTAACTCAGTAAACCAGCTAACTCCTAAGATGGAAAAAAAAAGAAATTAGTACATATTTTTTAATAATAACTCATATGTAAATAATCTTGCTGAATGGATTAAAAAACAAGATCCAGCTGTTTTCTGTCTGGAAAAAAACCACCTCACTGGCAAAAACACATATAAAATGAGCATGAATGTCCAGGCATGGTGCCACACACCTGTAATTTCAGTGACTTGGGAGGCAGAGAAAGGAAGATTGCAAGTTTGAGGTCAGATGCTGCCTGCACAACTAAGACCCTGGTTCAAAATAAAAAATAAAAAGGGGGCTGGTGATACAGCTCAGTGATAGAGCACTTATAACATATGTGTGAGGCCCTGAGTTCAGCCCCCCAAACAAACAAAAAAAAAAAGTAAAAGGACAAAAAATGACTTTCCAAGCAAACAGAATCAAAAAGGCGAGCCAGTGTCTATATTCATAACTGAGAAAGCATCAAGCCAATATAACAATTGTAAATATATATTGCACCAAATATTAGTGCATCCAGATTCATAAAACAAAAACTACCAAACATAATGGAACACATCAGACCACATCTAAATACAGTGGTGACTTCAGTACCCCACTGTTACCAGTGGATAGATCATCCAGACCAAAAAAAAAAAAAAAAAGTCAGCAAGGAAACTTCAGTGTTAAACTGTACTGTAGATCCAATGGACTTAAGAGACATCTAAAGAATATTCCCTTCAGCAGCTGGGGAATACACATTCTTCTCAGCATCCTGTGGAACCTTCTCCAGAATAGGCCATAATATGAATCTTAACAAATACCAAAAAATTGAAATAATTTCTTATATCTCACCAGATCATATTGGGCTAAAACTAGAAATCAACAGCAAGAAAAACTACAGAAGCCATACAAACATGAAGATTGAACAGTCTACTTTTGAATTATCAGTTAGTCATTGAAGAAATCAGGGGGGAGGGAGGCAATTTATAAATTTCTAAAATAAAATGAAAACACAAATTTTCAGAGCCTTCAGGATACATTGAAGGCAGTTCTAAGAAGGAAGTTGATAGCTCTGAGAGCCTACATAATAATCAGATCTCAAATAACCTAATGATGCATTTCATGTTCATAAAAAAGCAAGTGGAGACCAAACCCAAAATTAGTAGAAGGAAAGAAATAATAAATATCAGAACTGAAATTAATGAAATGAAAACCAAAGGGATATTACAAAGGATCAGTGAAACAGAGTTGGTTCATCAGAAAGTAAACAGTGTTGACAAATTCTTAGCGAAACTAACAGAGACCCAAATTAATAAAATCAGAGATGAATGAAGAGATATTGAAACAGATGGCACTGAATTCCAGAGGGTTATTAAGGAATCTATATTCCAATAAACTGGAAAATCTAGAAGAAATGGAAAATTTTCTAGGCCCATATGACTGACCAAAATTGCACCAGGAAGATAAAAAAATAAAAAAGGGATCAACAACAAGCAATGAGACTGAAGCAGTAATACAGTCTCCAAAGAAAACCCTAGTACCAGAACAATTCACTGCCAGATTCTACTAAACCTTCACGGAACACCAGTGCCCCTCAAATTAAATACAAAAGAACCCTTCAAACTCGTTGTGCAAAGCCAGTATTGCTCTGATACCAAACACTGGAAAAGATAAAAGAAGAAAAGAAAACTATAGACCAATTTCCTAGATGAACATAGACACAAAAATCCCCAATGAAATACTTGCAAACCCAATCCAACAACACATTAAAAGGATCATACACCATAGTTAAATTGGTTTCATTCCAGGAATGCAAAGATGATTCAACATACATAAATCAACAAATGTAATATAGCAAATAAGTAGACTCAAAGACAAAAATCACATCTCAATAGATTTAGGAAACTCTTCTGGCAAAGTTCAACATCCCTTCATAATAAAAGCCCTCAGGAAATGAAGAACAGAAGGATGATACCTTGACATAATGAAGGATGCATACAACAAAGCTATAACCAACATTATACTGAATGGGGAAAAACTGAAAGCATTTCCTTTAAAATCAGGAGCAAGACAAGGGTATCGACTAGTCTTCTCCATTCTTATCCAATATAATGATTGACACTTACAGCAGTAAGGCAAGAAAAAGATATAAAAAGGATCCAAATGGAACAGGAGAAAGTCAAATTATATCTAATTGCAGATGATATGATCCTGTACTTTAAAGACTCCACCAGGAAACTCTGAGAGCTGATAAACACTTTCAGCAATGTAGCAGGATACAAAATCAACAAAGAATAATCAGTAGTTTTTCTACATACCAACAATGAACATGTTGAGAAAGAAGTCAGGAAAACCCATTCACAAAAATTAGCCTAAAAATAAAATAAAACCTAGAAATAAATTTAAGCAAGGAAGAAAAGGACCTCTACAATGAAAACTATAAAACAATGAAGAAACAAGTTCAAGAAGGCAGTAGAAGATGGAAGTACTTCCCATGTTCATTGATTGGCAGAATTAATACTGTGTACTATTAAAATGGGGCTGGGATTTAGCTCAGTTGGTACAGCACTGCTCTGCAGTCTCTGAGGTCCCAAGTTCGATTCCTAGCACCACAAAAATGGGAGAAGGATGTGGCAATCCACTCCTGAGGCAATCCTGAAACAATCAACCATTGAAAACCCTATAAGGGCTGGTGCAGTTGCACACTCCTGTAATCCCAGCCACTCAGGAGGCGGAAGCAGGAGGATCGCAAGTTCAAGACCAGAGGTAGTCTGCGTAATTTAGTGAGACCTTGTCCCAAAAAAGTAAAAAAATGGGCTGAGGGTGCAACTCAGTGGTCCAGCACTTGCAAAGCATGGCGAGCGTGAGGCCCTGGGTTCAACCCTCAGTACTGCAAAAAAGAAAGAAAGAAAAAGAAAAGAAAGAAAACCCTATAAGGGTTGCTGTGAGTCTGACCAAACTCGATGACATCTAACAACAACAACAACAACAACAACTATTAAAATGGGCTGAGGTTTAGCTAAGTTGGTAGAGTGCTGTTCTGTACTCTATGACACCTTGGGTGCAATCCTCAGCACTGCAGAAATGGGGAAAGGACCTGGCAGCCTACTAATGAAACAACCAGCCATTGAAAATTGTGTGAATAGCAGACGATCACTAACATAATGCCTGGAATGGCACAGTGTTGAGTAGTGTTTCTTCTGTTGTACATAGGGTCACTGTGAGTCAGACAACAACAGCTGTAAAAATGGCCACTTTACTGAAAGCCATTTTCACAAAACCAGAACAACCAATTCTAAAATTCATATGGAAGTACAAAAAACCCCAAATAGCCAAAGCATTCCAGAGTAAAAAGAGTAATGCTCAACACCAGAGATAGTGACATACACCTGTGATCCTAGGAGTTTGAGGCAAGAAGAAAGCAAGTTTGATGCCAGCCTGGCCTGCATGGTGAGACCATTGAAAAATAATGTGTGTGTATGTGTGTGTGTGTCTATTTTTGGTTGTTAAGTGCTATGGAGTCATGTCTGACTCATAGCAACCCTCACAGGGTTTTCATTGGCTGTTTTGGGATTGTTTTCAGGAGTGGACTGCCACATTCTTCTCCCACCTTTGAGATGCTAGGGATCAAACCCAGATCCTCAGGAAGTGCAGAGGATCTTTCTACCAACTGAGCTATTTTAGATAGATAGATAGATAGATAGATAGATAGATAGATAGATAGATAGATAGATGGAGAGAGAGAGCGTGAGTGAGAGCCATGGGCTAGGATTTAGCTCAATTGGTAGAACACTGCTCTACAGTCTCTGAGGTCCCAAGTTCGATTCCCAGCACCACAAAAATGGGAGAAGCACATGGCAATCCACTCCCAAGGCAATCCCAAAATAATAAGCCATTGAAAACCCCATAAGAGTCGCAACGAGTCTGACATGACTCCATGGCACCTAACAAAAACAACAACATATATAGCCATAGATATCACAATACTTGATTTTAAATTATACTAATAACCCATGATGCCAAAATAACATCGTACTGACTCAGAAACAGATACATAAACCAATGGAATAGAAATTAATGCACACAGCTATAGCCACCTGATTCTTGACAAAGGTGCAAAAAACATGTGCTGGAGAAAAGATAGTCTCTTTAACAAATGGTGTGAGGAAAACTGGATATATACACATGTAGGAGACTGAAATTAGATCCTTGTCTTTCACCCCGCACAAAAATATTTCAAAATGAATCAAAGACCATAATGTAAGACTGAAACTTTGAAACTGCTAGTAGAAAAATAGAGAAAACACTGCATGATATAGCATAGACAATGACTTTCTGAATTGTACTCCAGTAGCTCAAAAAATAAAGTAGGATTTGACAAATGGAATTGCACCAAACAAAAAACTTCTGTACAGCAAAGGATACAATTACCATAATGAGGAAACAACCTACAGAATAGGTGAAAATCTTTGCCAGTTATTCATCTGACAGAGGAGTAATGTCCAAAATACATAAAGAACTCAAAAAATAAAGCACCAAAAGAACAAATAATCTAGTCAATAATTGACAAATGAACTAAATAGTTCTCAAATGAAGACGTACAAATAGTCAATACATACATGAAAAAAAGTTCAGCATCATTAGCCATCAGGGAAATACAAATCAAAACTGCATTGAGATTCTGTCTCACCTCAGTTGTTTCATCAAAAAAACAACAAATGCTGGCAAAGATGCAGTTGAGGGTGGGGTGGGAGGGAGGAGCCATGTTGATAGAAATGTAAATTAGTACAGCCACTATGGAAATCAGTATAGCAGTACTTTAGAAAACTAAAAATAGAACTACTATATGATCCACCTATACTACTTCTGAAGGAATCCAAGTCAGCATACAATAAAGATACTTTCATACCTATGTTTATTGCTGTGCTGTTCACAATAGCTAAGTTATGACATCAGCCTGGGTATCCGTTGATGGATAAAGAAGATATGGTATAGGTATATATATACTTTTGTTGTTGTTAGGTGCCATCAAGGCAAGTCCTACTCATTTTGACCCTCATAGGATTTTCAGTGGCTGATTGTTTGGGGATTGATTTCAGGAATGGACTGCCACATCCTTCTCCCATTTTTGTGGTGCTAGGGATAGAACCTGGGTCCTCAGAAAGTGTGGAGCAGCACTGTACCAATTGAGCTAAACCCCAGCCCTATATATACATATACACATATAGATATAGAATGTAGATCATCATGTTAAGTAAAGTAAGCTAGAGTTAGACAGATATCACATTTTCTCCAATATGTAGAATCTAGATTTTTTTAAAAAGACAAAGAAATGACATGGAAGTGGAAGGAGCATCTGAGATGAGGAAGGATAGTGAGGGGGGAAGTGAGGATGAGAGTAAAGGGGGATATGATCAAAGTATTTAATATACAGGTATGAAGATGTCATAAATAAGCCTGTTATTTTTGTACAACTAATATACACTAATAAAATTTTTAAAAAGAGTAGGGGAGAAACATAATTCTGGGATTTTTCAATTAATTCAGTTTTTAAGTTGTATAATGATTCAGACATTAATTATTCTGTACCATTTGTATTTATGCAGCTATACCACTGTGGTATCCAATCTTGTCAGATCTCAGAAGCTAAGCAGGGTCGGGCCTGGTTAGTACTTGGATGGTACACTGCCTGGGAACACCAGGTGCTGTAGGCTTAGGAGAAGGACCCGGCAACCCACTCCCAAAACACAATCAGCCATTGAAAATCCTATGAACAGCAGGGAAGCAGTAACAATACTGTTTCACATGTTGTATGAAGGGTCGCTATGAGTCAGATACCGACTCGATAGCACCTAACAACAACCATTTTTATTTAGAAAATGCTAAAAAAAGTGTATATTTCCTTTAATAATGGGCTTGCCAAGTAGACTTTTGACAAATAGTCTATTTTTTAGTCAGAGATCAGAACAATATTGTAAAATTATATATTTGTACTCTGTGAGAAGATAAACTTTCTACCTACTAAAGAAAGTTGGTCTTCAGTCCTAAACATAAATGAAGTTTTTCTGGGTCTTTCTTTACTTGACAACCACGTAATAAGCACCATAGTCTGGAGCCAGTTTTATGTAGAATGAAGAGGAATGAAAAGTAAGCAATGATAAAAGTAAATACAGGGTTTCTTAACTAAAGTTATTTATGACTAAACTAAAAATTATTTATGGCTAGATTTTTCTCTAGGCCTCCAAAAGCTTAGCTGTTATATACCAACCCCAGTTAAGCAGTTAGGGATAGGGAAAAAATGGGAAATGAATAGCTTCTATCAGGCAAGGCTAGAGAGTTACTCTTTAGTACTTGCGTGTGAATTAACAAATTTACATTTATACCTTGACAAAATTAGTTGTCTTTGTCCTTCTGGGTTGCAGAAACAGAATTAAATTAGCAATACTCCTCAGAATGTGCTGATCAGTCCATGCAAAGTTTCTCTCAATTTATTTTATTACTTTTCCCTTTATACCTAATCCCGTTTTGGCTGCAGCTCTTCTATTGTGTTTACATAAGCCCTTGAATCTTAATATGTGCTTTAATTGTATATGTTGTGTTTTGTGTTTTTAATTTACAAAGAGGCATGTTACTATAGTTTTTTTTAAAGATCTATATAATACCAAATTCTTTGTTTCTGCCTACATGAAGTATACATTCCTCACAAACTTACAAACATTTACTTACAAACATTTAGATCACCTCCAACTCCTTTACCATTTTGTTCAAAACTTTTCTGGAGTTTATGGCTGGGACTAAGATTGCTGGATCATGTTGTTGTTGTTGTTGTTGTTAGGTGCTGTCAAGTCGGTATCCGACTCATAGCGACCCTCTGTACAACAGGGGAAACACTATTGTCAGTGCTTCTCTGCTGTTCATAGGGTTTTCAATGGCAGATTGATTTTTGGGAGGGGGTTGCCAGGTCCTTCTCCCAAGCCTGCAGCACCTGGTTTTCCTAGGTGGTCTCCCATCCAGGTACTAACCAGGTCCAACCCTGCTTAGCTTCTGGGATCTGACGGGATCCGATGCCACAGGGCTACCGCTGCAGGCCCAAGCTGGATCATGGACTATATTATTATTTTACTCTACGAAGTATTACCAGATTGTTTCCAACAGAGTACAAAGACTTTTTTTCCTTTATCTCATATCTTTGGCATCATTGTTGTTGTTTGTTGTTGTTGTTGTTGTTGTTGTTGTATCATTAGCTACTCTAATTCCAAAATAAAAAATCTGAAAACCATACTTTTTAAAATTAGAATTTACCCAAACAACACACACAAAAAACTGAACAGAGATTTCTCAAAAGAAGAAATACAGATGGCCAACAATTATATGAATAAACATTCAACATCCTCAGCCTTCTGGGAAATGCAAATCAAAACTACACTGAGATACCATCTCACTCCAGTCAGAATGACTACCATCAACAAAACAAACACAAATATCAACAAATGCTGGTGAGGATGTGGGAAGAAATGAACCCTTATATATTGCTGGTGGGAATTCAGGTTGGTGTAGCCACTGTGGAAGTCAGTATGGAGGTACTTCAAAAAACTAACAACAGAATTGCCATATGACCTGGCAGTCCCATTCCTAGGTATATATCCGCAGGAATATTAAGTCAATATACCATACAGATAGCTGCTCATCCCTACTGATTGTGACATTATTCACAATAGCCAAGATTGGAATCAACCTAGGTGTCCATCAACAGAGGAGTGGATAAGAAAATTGTGGTCTATGTACACCATGAAATTTTATTCAGCCATAAAGAAGGACAAAATTATCGCATTCACTGAAAAATGGATGGAACTAGAGATCATCATTCTAAATGAATTAAGCCAGACCCAGAAAGACAAACATCACCTATTTTTTTCTTATATGTAGATGTTAGACCTCAATATATATTCATTATTGAAACATACAGATCATGAAGGCAGACAGGATATAAGTAGAGAAAGATAATGGACTAAAGAAAAAGGGAGGGGGCAAGAAGAAAGGGTAATGAGAGGAAAAAATACCACATATATTGTCTGTATGTGAAAATCAGATACATACACTCACAGAAAGGACATGCAAGTAGAAAGACCATTGGTGGGGAGTGATGGGATGAGGGAAGAGGGTCATGAGAAGGTAAGGGGGAAGTTAACATGAGCAGTGTACAATGAAATACATGTATGGAAATGTCATAATGAGACCCATTAAGTTGTACATTAAAAATTACTAATAAAAAAAGTTTTTTTAAAAAAAAACAGATCCAGCTCAAATAGTACTTGGTCAGCAAAGCTTCCCCAAGATCTATAAGCTTAAGTATTCCTTCACTGATGTCTTACAGACCCTGTGCAGACATCTACTATAGCATTTAGCACATTTTAGTTTTTATTTGTCCCTCTAGATGAACTGTGAGCTTCTGGAGTATAGGCCATATTTCTTCTTAATTTCTGTATTTGCATCACTTAGGACAGTCCCTGGCATATATATAAAATTCAATACATGCTTGAGGAGGGAGGGAAGGAAGGATGGAGAGAATGGGGGTGGTAGCAAGGGAGGAGAGAAGAAAGAGGAGGAGGAGGGACAGAAGATAGGGAGGCAGGCAAAAGTAAAGAAATAAAATAGAATTTACATCAAATTCATTTGGCTGCAGTCTCATCTGACATTGTTCTATTTTTAGGTTTTGTTTATCTGTTTTGTTTTGTTTTTAGGAACCTTCATACTGATTTCCCTAGTAGCTGCACCAACTTAACATTCCCACAAGGAGAGTATGAAGCCTTCTTTTTTCCTACATCCTCACCAGCATTTGTTGTTTGTTATCTTGATTATAGCCATTATTACTGGGGTGAGATGGAATCTCAGTGTAGTTTTGTTTTGCATTTGTCAGGTGTATAATAATGTTGAACATTGAACATTTTTTTCATAGGTTTATTGATCACCTATATTTCTTTTGAGAACTGTCCAGTTCATTAGCTCCTTTTTTGACTGGATGATTTACTTTGTTGGTGTTTAATTTTCTATTTCTTTATATATTCTAAATATTAATCCCTTGTCTGATATATAGCTGATAGAGATTTTCTCTCATTCTGTAAACAGTCTCTTCACTCTGTTGCTTGTCTCTTCTGCTGTGCAAAAGCTTTTTAATTTCATGTAATCACAGTTTTCAATTCTTGCTTTCATTTCCTGAGCTATTGGAATCCTTTTCAGAAAGTCCTTTCCTCTGCCTTTGTCTTGAAGTATTTTTCCTCTGTTTTCCTCTAGCAGTTTCAAAGTTTCAGGTCTTACATTAAGATCTTTGACCCATTTTGAACTGATTTTTTGTACAGAGAAAGAAATAGGGATCTGGCTAGATGCAATGGAGCATGCCCGTAATCCCAGCAACTCAGGAGGCAGAGGCAGGAAGATTGCAAGTTTGAGACCAGAAACAAACTTGTGCAATTTAGCAAAACCTTGTCTCAAAATAAAAAATGGTTTAGGGGTACAGCTTAGTGGTAGAGCACTTGCAAAGTATGTACAAGGCCCCAGGTTCAACCTCCCAGTATTGCAAAAGTAAATAAATAAAGGGAAGTAGGAATCTAGTTTCATTCTTCTGAATGTGGATATCCAGTTTTCCCAGCACCATTTGTTGAAGAGCCTGTGTTTTTATCAGTGTCTGGTCTTTCGCACCTTTGCCTAACATCAGGTAACTGTAGATGCATGAGATTATTTCTGAGTCTTCTATTCCATTGGTTTATATGTCTCTTTTTGTGCCAGTATCATGATGTTTTCATTATTATGGCTGTGTGGTATAATTTGAGATCAAGTATTACAATACCTCCTGCATTGCTCTTCTCAGTATTGCTTTGGCAATTCAGGGTCTCTTGTGCTTCCATGTATGAATTTTAGGATTCACTTTCCTATTTCTGTGAATAATGTCACTGGAATTTTGATGGGGATTGCATTGAATCAGTAGATCATTTTTGGTAAATAAGCATTTCACAGTATTAATTCTGCCAGTCTGTGAACAAAGGGAGTCTTTCCATCTTTTGATATGTTCTTTAATTTCTTTCTTTAGGGTTGTAAAAGTTTAATTGTAGAGGTGATTATTCTTTCCTGCTTTCCATTTGTTCATCTGTTCCACTCATGAAATTTATTCTTTCCTGCATCCTTGTGATTGAGACTCTCTTTTTGCCTCCTGAATGTGTAGGATTCCTTTAAGTATCTTCTGATATGCTGGCTTGGTGATCATGAATTGTTTTAGTTTGTGCATATCTTGGAAGGTCTTTGTTTCTCCACTGATTTTTTAATGGTAACTTTGCTGGATAGAATAATCTTGGTTGGAAATTATTTATTTTTAGGGCTTGAAAAATATACTCTATGCTTTCCTGGATTTGGGGGTATCTATGAGAGATTTGATGTTATTTTGATGGGTTTGCCTTTGTAAGTGAATTGGTGTTTTTCTCTTGCAACTTTTAATACTATTTATTTTCTTTTTAGTCTTGGCATTTTAACTGTAATGTGTCATGGAGAGACTTTTTTCTGGTCACATCTACTTAGGGTTCTAAGTGACTTTTGTGGTTGGATTTATATTTCTTTCCCCAGATTTTGGAAGTTTATGACTTCCAAAATAGTTTATGACCTATTCAATTTCATTGAATAGGATTTCTGTGCCTTTAGTTTTTATCTCAGCTGCTGCTTCTACTCCCTGGATTCTTATGTTTGCTCTCTTTAGCAAGGGCAGTGGTACAGGTCTGTAATCCCAGTGACTCAAGAAGCAGAGGCTGGAGGATCTCAAGTTCAAGGCCAGAGTCAGCCTGCATAATTTAGGGAGGTCTTATCTCAAAATAAAAGTAAAAAATGGGCTAAGGGTGTGGATCAGTGATAGAGCACTTGCAAAAGCATGCGTGAGGCCCTGGGCTCAACCTTCTAGTGCCATAAGAAATAAAATAAAAATAAAATAAAAGTTTGGTCTCTTGTTCACGTCCCAGAGTTCTTGGAAGTTGTGGTCATGTTCCCTTTTTTTTTTTTTTTTTTTTTTTTTTTTTTTTTTTTTTTTTTTTTTTTTTTGGTATCTTAATATATTGTTTCCTCAGCATTGTCTTCTGTCCCTGATATTCTTTCTTCTTATTGACATAGTTTATTGGTGATGCCTTCCACTCTGTTTTTCACTTAAGTTATTGAGTTTTTCATTTCTAACATTTCTGATTTTTTTTTAAATGCTCAACTTCTTTGCTGAATTTCTCTTCCATATTGCTTTGTCTTTTGCATTGCTGACTTTCTTATCTAGGTCCTGAATTGATTTTACCTCACTCATTGTTTGTATCTTCTTTGAAGTTATTTTTTGTTTCTTGGTTGGTTTGTTTTTTCTTTTCTTTTCTTTTCTTTTCTTTTTTTTTTTTTTTTTTTTTTTTTTTTTTTTTTTTTTTTTTTTTTTTTTTTTTTTTTTT
>VMDO01013649.1:0-22673 GCA_007922755.1 Pedetes capensis | reverse complement strand
ATCCCAAGTACCACTCAGAAAGGAGAAACAAACCAGTACAGCAATTACAATACCAAACCAAACCAGATATGGAAATGCATTGAAATCAATTAAAGCCAACTGCTACACCACCAATGACCATAAAGCAAAAAATAAAATAGCAATAATAATTTGTAATAATAGCAATAATAATAATAGCAATAATAACAATTAAACTATGAAGTTAGGTAACTATGAAGTTTACCCTATGAAGTATACCCTAAACTATGAAGTTTAGGGTAAAAATAAAAATAATTGTCTGAAACAAAAGAAAGAAAGAGAGAAAGGGAAAAAAGAAAGAAGCACAAAGGTTAAATGAAAGAAAAGAGAAAGGAGAAAAGTGTTAGGAAGAGAGAGGAAAAAATACCAAGAGGTTTAAAAAATCTGATTGTACAATAAAGAAAAATAAGTAAACAAAATAAACATAGAAGAGAAATAAAAAATGAGATACTTAAGAGATTTATTTTTAAAAATAAAAATAATACTAAAAGCATAGTAAATAAAAAAAGAAACACAGCCAGGTGTGGTAGCACATACCTATAATCCCAGCAACTTGGGAGGTTGAAGCAGAAGAATTTCAAATTCAAGACCAGAGGCAGCTTGTGTAATTCATTGAGACCTTGACTCAAAAAATTAAAAAATGGGCTGGAGGTCCAGCCCAGTGGTAGAACACTTACAAAGTATGTGTGAGGTCCTGAGATCAACCCCTAAGTACCTCAAGACAAAACAAAACAAAGCAGCAAGTGGAAAAAAAAAACAACTAAAACTTAAAAAGAAAAAAATGACAAAGTACTGAAGCGACTTCTTTCTGTGACCCCTAATACTGGAGGCTGCAAGATGGAGATAGTGATCTATTGAAATTAGAGTCTCTTATTTTTTCTGCCATTTTTGTTGGTGCCCCATCAGCAAAAAGCACCAAAGTTATTAAATGTATTATTTTTTATTATACACATAAAATTCCTTTGTTGTTGTTATTAGGTGTCATTAAATTGGTATCCAACTCATAGCGACTCTATGTACAACAGGAGAAACAGTATTGTTAGTGTTTGTCTGCTGTTCATAGGGTTTTCAATGGCTGATTGTTTTTTGGGAGTGGATTGCCAGGTCTTTCTCCCAAGCCTACAGCACCAAGGAGTCTCCCTTCCAAGTACTAACCCTGCTTAGCTCCCAGGATCTGACAGGATTGGATGCTATTGTGGTATGGCTGCAGGCAAAATTCCTTTAAGTATTTGTATATCAGTCAGTTCAATTTGATTCATTTTGATGCATTACATTTTGCAATTACTGTCAGAGTTTTAACCACTCACATATATGCCTACTTAATCATTCTTATGATATGCCAAAATATGTAGAATCTTGTTTATGACAATGTGAATATTAGACATGCCTCAATTTTTAAATACTATAAATGTAAATGTTCTTCTCTATAGATTTCTGAAAAATTTTAAATAACTGTGGCTCTTTTGATCCTGTGTGGTCTCATTTCACCTCAAATGTAATGCAGTTTCTACCATAGAAACCATTTTCTAACACTGTGTAGCTTTCCTCTTCATAGTCACAATGCTTCCAATATTTAAAGTGGCAAATTGTCAGATATTTACAGGGCAATTTTATATTCGTAATTTTTATTGGTATAATTTTATTAGTATAATTTATTGTATTTGTGTCTAGTCACCACTAATTAGAATCTCCTATCACATATTATCCCTGCCACCATACCACTGTGGCATCAGATCTTGTCAGATCTTAGAAGCTAAGCAGGTTCAGACCTGGTTAGTACTTGGATGGGAGACCACCTGGGAACACCAGGTGCTATAAGCTTGGGAGAAGGACCGGTAATTTACTCCCGAAAAGCAATCAGCCATTGAAAACCCTATGAATAACAGAGAAGCACTAGCAATATTGTTTCTCCTTTTTGTATGTAAGGTCACTATGAGTCAGACACCGACTCGACAGCACCTAGCAACAACATTTATACTTCAATAGAGTATTTCTCATATTTAATTTATCAAACAAATATATTTCTACCAAAGCTTTTGTTCAAAAATGCCATAGCTAATGTTGTCCTTGATATAATTCCAGCTAAGTTTATAAAAGCATGACATTTTAGTCAGTCATCAATAAATGTGTGATTAGGTATAAACCATTCAGTATAGTCTAGGCTTCTAGCTAAGCACCACAAGCCAGCTGAATCACCACATATTTACACCAAATGAAATTATATTTTAGTCAAATTTCACTAAAATATATTTTAAAGAGACAATTTCAAGAAATTGGGATAAGCACACATCTATTAAAGGAAACATACACAGAATAAAATATACTTACATGCAGTTACTGAACACATTAGAAATTATAAAATATCCTTCTTACTGTTGTTAGCTGCTATCAAGTCATGTCCAACTCATAGCAACCCTCATAGGGTTTTCAATGGCTGGTTGTTTTGGGATTGCCATAGGACTGAATTGCCATATCCTTCTCCCATTTTTGTGGTGCTGGCGATCGAACCTGGGACCTCAGAGACTGCAGAGTAGTGCTCTACCAACTATGCTAGAGAATCCATAAAAACCTTATTGGAGATAGGCCAATATTACATTTGGTGGAACCGTTGGGCTATTTATGATGGAAAGATTAAGTATATGAAATGAATTTTTAATTATAGTGAGTAGTTTTGACCATATGCTGAAATAATATAATAATCAGACTTTAGTATTTGAATTAGCTAAAAGCCTGGAATTCACACAGCTGCCTGGAGCCCATATACTGAAAGCCAGAGAATAGAAACTCCTGCTTCCCAAAGGACTTTTGTCTACTTGTAAAACACTTCTTATTTAATTCCTTGTCTGTGGGTGTGGGTGTGTGTCTGTGTGTGCACGTGCACATGCATATGGATGCGCACATTTGTGTGTGTTTGGGCGGAGATTTTCATCATTAGGTTCCAAACTGGAGTTGACTAAGATTGACTAGCCTCTGTGTGGTCTTCCCTGGTATGTATCCTAGAAACATACTCCCTTTCTCCAGGTAAATCATGAACACATCCAGTGGCCCTAAACCCAGGAACCTTACACTTTTAAAAGTCTGAGAAGGTACTAATGAAGTTTTTCGCTATTATATGGTTTGGGAATAATCATATATCTTTTCACCAACAGGACTTTCTTAGCACATATTCTTTAAGAAACAAAGCCTGAAACAAAAGTTTGTGTGCTAACAGTTTATTAAGGGAATACATGCTAGGGGAGCAAAAGCATAGGAAAGGAAGATTGAAGTGGAAAAGAGAAAGGTCAAATATAAGTGAAGATATTATAGAGCTGTTAAAGGTGATTGCTTGGTCCTGGTAGATATATTCAGAGAGACTCCATCTCTGAACTGTGGAAGGGGGGATTAGATGGGGATTTATCTGCTAGTTTCTTTCTTACATTGATCAAAGGTAACCCCAGTGGACATTATCTCCACCACTCTTTCTAGTGCACAATCCAGTAGCCCTACTGATTTCACATGTCAGTGGGAACAGAGAAGTCCAAAGACAAAGGAAAGAGGCTATACAGCCTGGACATGAGTTAGGGGATGGATTGACTTAAACCAAGAGTAAGTCTCTGTTGCTCCATCTCATTATGGAACCCTTAATGTATGTTCATCTTCTTCATCTTCTACCCATTTCAGAGCAAAGAATAACCTACAATAGAGAGTCATAATGAAAACGAATCACTTCACCAAGAGAAAATAACAAAGGCCTCAATGTTTATGCGCCTAATAACAGAGCCTCAAAATGGGCGAAATCCCCAAATATAGAAATTACAGCATTCATTTCTCTATAGTTAATTATTGTGCTTAGGTGCCATCAAGTCGAGTCCAACACATAGCAACCCTATGTACAATAGAATGGAACACTCCCCAACACTGTACCATGCCTAGCAATATTACCAGTGATAGCAGAAGTAGAAAATCAATTAGCAGGTATAGGGTTCTCTATGTGCTAATTTTCTGGGCATCCTCTGTTATGCTAATTGATTTTCTGCTTGTTCTATCAACCAACTTAACCTAATTTTCATTTATAGGACAGTGTGATAATAAATACATATTTGATCTTTGTTCCTCATACAGAGTGTCTAAATCCCCTAGAAACTTAACACCAATAGCAACATCTTGATTGGTTCCTAAATAGCTTCAGGATGAAGGGGGGTTACCAGAAAGACAAGACATAATTACAGAGTTGAATTTTCAGCCATGTTATTCCTAGGTAGCTACCAGAGAGAAATTAAATCATACGTCCATGCAAAGATCAATACTTCCATATTCAGAGCAGCTTTATTCATAATAGATGATGTCTTAGTCCATTTGTTCTTCTGTAACAAAATACTATAACATAGGTAGCTTGTAAAACAACAAAAACTTTTCACAGTTTTGTAGTGTGTGAAGTCATAGATCAAGGCATATTTCTTGTCTACTGAAGACTAACTTCCTGTTTCACTGACAGTGCCTTTTTGCTGGGTTTTCATATGATAGAAGGGGCAAGAAAGATTTTTCAGGATGCTTTTTTCCCCTTTTATTGATAAATGTTGCTGGCATACAAAGTAATACAGCATTTGCTTTTTCCGTTGTGCAACTATTACATCACTTTTGGTTACGCTTTCATCAACTTACAAAGTGTATGGAACCTTTTGATTAATATTTAGTAAAACTCATATGCACTTATAGGTTATATTCCCCTATTTCTCCCATATACTCATGAAGTTGCATCATTTACATTGAGATTATCCTCCCCCCTCTATCCCTTAACATTGTTTCTCCTTCCCTTCTCACATTCCACAACCTTCACTTCCCTTTTCTATTCTGCTTATATTTTCCCTTCTTCGCTAAGTTTAGTTGTTCATTTTTATATATTGGCTTATGTATAATTTTTTCTTTCTTTAAGTAAGATTTATCTCCCACATATGAGTGAGAACATAAGGTATTTCTCTTTTTGAGCCTGTGTTCATTCACTTAAGGTGATGTTCTCCAGTTCCATCCATTTTGCTGCAAATGACATTATTTCATACTTTTTAATTGCTGAGTAATATTCCATTGTGTATATGTACCACAATGTTTTTATCCATTCTTCTGTTAATGGGCATCTTGGTTGGTTCCATATCCTTGCAGTTGTGAAGTGTGCTGCATTAAATATGGAGATGCAGCTGTCTCTGTGGTATGATGACTTGTTTCCCTTTGGTTATATTCCCAGAAATAGTATAACTGGTTCATTTGGCAGTTCTGATTTTAGTTTTCTGAGGTAACTCCAACACATAGGCATAGGAAAGTATTTCCTTAACTAAACTCCATTTGTCCAGGAAATGGCACCAAGAATTGATAAATGGAATTACAGGAAATTAAAAACCTCTGTACAGCAAAGGAAACAATCATCAAAGTTAAGGAAGAGCCCACTGAATGGGAGAAAACCTTCACATCCTACACATCCAACAGAGAACTAATTTCTAGAATTTACAAAGAACTCAAAAAAGCAAGTTCCAAGATAGCAAATAACCCAATACACAAATGGGCAAAGGAAATGAGCAGAGAATTCTCAAATGAAGAAGTTTGTAAGGCTAAGAAACACATGAAAAAATGCTCAGTATCCCTAGTCACTGTTGTTGTTGTTAGGTGTTGTCAAGTTGGGTCCAACTCATAGTGACTCTCATAGGGTTTCAATGGCTGATTGGGGATTGCTTTGAGAATGGATTACCATGTCCTTCTCCTATTTTTGTGGTGCTGGGGGTCAAACCTGGGTCCTCAGAGAGTGCAGAGCAGCACTCTACCAACTGAGCTAAACCTCAGCCCTATCCCTAGCCATTAGGGAATACAAATCAAGACAACTCTGATACTCCATCTAATTCCAGTAAGAATGATCAAGAACAACAAAACAAATAATAACAAATGCTGGCAAAGATGGGGAGAAAAAGGAACCCTTTTACACTGTTTATGGGACTATAAATTAGTTCAACCACTCAAGGTGCTTTTATAATAACACTAATCCCGTTCATCTCCCACGTCTCTCATCTTGTGCTGTGGGGGTTTGTGTGTGTTCCTGTGATGCTGAAAGCTATGCCACCGGTATTTTAGATACCAGCATGGTACCACCATGGTAGACAGGTTTCAGCTGAGCTTCCAGACTAAAATAGACTAGAGAGAAGCACCTGGCATCTCACCCCTAAAGCAGTTGTTGTTGTTGTTGTTGGGTGCCATCGAGTGGGTGCCCAACTCATAGCAACCCTGTGTACAACAGTTGAAACAGTATTGTTAGTGCTTCTCTGCTGTTCATAGGGTTTTCGATGGCCCATTGTTTTTTGGAAGTGGGTTGTCAGGTCCTTCTCCCAAGCCTACAGCACATGGTATTCCCAGGTGGTCTCCCATCCAAGTACTAACCAGGCCTGACTCTGCTAAGCTTCCAAGATCTGATGGGATTGGACCCCACAGTGGTACGGCTGCAATCCCTGAAACAATTAGCTATTGAAAACCCTGCGGATAGCAGAGAAGTATGGTAAATTTAGTGCCAGAAAATGAGTCCTGCAGGCTAGAAGGCATTCAAGAAATTACTGGGGAAGAGTTGCCTCCTCAAAGTGCAGTCAACCTTAATGAGAAGAATGGAGTGAAGTCCCTAGGATCTTCTTTTGCTGATGTCACATGCTTCAAAATGAGAAGAAACATAGTGACTGCAACAATGGGCTGGCTCCAACATAACAAGATCGCGTGCCTGGCACAGTGTTGAGTCATGTTTCATTCTGTTATATATAGGGTCACTATGAATTGGATCCAACTCAGTGGCATCTAACAACAACAACAACAATCCCATTTGTGACCAAATCATCTTCCAAGGCCCCACTTCCTAATGCCATTACCTTACTTTTAGGTTATAAACATATGAATTTGGGCAGATACATACTTTCAGACCATAGCATCTTAAAGCTTAAAACAATTGAAATGTCCATCAACTGCAAATGGACAAATATATTATTTTATATCCATTTTTTTTAAAAAGGAATAAACTAATGTGTACCATATATTAATTAGCTTTTATCTCACTGTGACCAAAATACCTGTTAGAGACAACTTAGGTTGGGAAGGTTTATTTTGACTTACAGCTTTTGAGATTCATTCAGTCCTTAGTGACAGGAAAAGCATGACCAAGGAACTGAGCCAGTGGTAGCAAGAGTCTGTGGCAGGAGCTCTTCACATCACGGCTGACATAGTAGAGACCCTGACTAGAACTGGGGCCTCTGTAAAATGAAAGGCCCACCCCCAGTGACCTGCTTCCACCAGCTAGGTCCCACCTTGTAAAGCTTCCACAGCCTCCCAACATAGTCCCACCTGATGGGGACCAAGCATTCAAAATTAGTCTGGGGGACATTCTATATTCAAACCATGACATATCACATCATAGATAATGTTGAAAGTATTTTTCTACATCAAAGAAGCAGAAAACAAAAAGACTGAATACTATGTGATTCCATTTGTGTAAAATTCTAGAAAAGGCAAAACTATAGTGACAGGAGCCAAATCATTGACTGCCAAAATCTGGACTTGGAGCCGGGCATGGTGGCACACACCTGTAATTCCAGCAGCTTGGGAGGCAGAAGGATCACAAGTTCAAGACCCGAGGCAGTCTGTCTCAAAAAGAAACAAAAAAATGGGCTGGAGGTGCAGCTCTGTGGTCCAGTACTTGCAAAGTATGTAAGCATGAGACCCTGGGTTCAACCCCCAGTACTGAAAAAAAAAAAAATCTGGACTTGGGAGTGAGTGTGGAGGATTGATTACAAAGGATCAAGAGTTTTGAAGGATGATGGAAAGTTGGTTGTGACACAGCTTGTAAAAACTGCATTTTTCATGTAAAGTTGGTGAGTTTCGTGGTATGTAAATTATGGCTTAATAAAACTAAACACACATCCCTCTATACCACATGACACAGCAATTCCACTGTTAAGTATGTTCTCCCCAAAAGTGAAAGCAGGTACTCAAATATTTGTACATGAATGTTCATAGCAGCAGTATTCACATAGCTGAAAGGTGGAAACAATCCAATGTCCATCTATGGATGAATGAAGACATTATAATATTCGCATATACTGGATTATTGATCAGCCATAAAAAGGAGTAAAGTGATATAACATGATATAGCATTGATGAACCTTAAAAATATCCCACTAAATGAAAATCCAATCACAAAGACTACATATTATATATTCTAGCTATGGGCCTGCAGCCATAGCCCTGTGGCATCCGATCCTATCAGATCTTGGAAGCTAAGCAGGGTCGGGCCTGGTTAGTACTTGGATGGGAGACCGCCTGGGAACACCAGATACTGCAGGCTTGGGAGAAGGACCTGGCAATCCGCTCCCAATAATCAATCTGCCATTGAAAACCCTATGAACAGCAGGGAAACACTGACAATAGTGTTTCGCCTGTTGTATGTAGGGTCGCTATGAGTCGGATACCGACTTGACGGCACCTAACAACAACAACAACAACAGCTATGGAAAATACTCAGAATAAGTAAATCCAGAAAAACAGAATGTAGATTGGTAGTTGATTGGAGAGAGGGAGGGATGGATGGTAACCACCAGATAAGCATGGGGTTTTATTTTGGAACTAGATAGAGGTGGTAGTTGTGCAACTGTAAATTTACCAGATGCCATTGAATTTGTTCACTTTAAAGTGGTAATTTTATGTTACATGAATTTTAACTCAAACACACAATCATGGACACATGGTTACCCTGAAAAATAGCCACAATATTCTTTGGGTAAGAATCAGATCAATAATTCACTGATTGGCATTCCTGAGCCCTTTCTTTTTTGAGATCTAGCTTCCCTTTCAGTCAGTGAATTCTGGCCTATGAGCTAATTTAGACTGGAAACTAAGGGGCTGAAGTTTTATACTATGGCTGAAATTAGCCTTTTCTTTCTTTTACTTTTTTCTTTTCTTTTCCTTTCTTTCTTATAAACAAATCAAGCAACATTCCTAGTCTGTTGCTTATCTTGCCACTATAAACTGTTGTCTGTTAGCCATTACCACAAATACCTATCAGTCAAAGCACCCTCATTTCCCTGCCAGCCTTGCTGCTATTGCCAATAATATATCCTCTTTGCTACTGAAAAATTAAATGCAGTCAGCTGGCCTCTACATCCTCACTGTTATTGCAGAGTTCAGTTCCCTGGCAGTATCTCCCTATCAACTGCACTTAGAGAGGATAGTCACCCTCAGGCTTCTCAAAGATGCTGGTGCTTCTTGCTACCGGCAGCACATTTCTTAGTGCCTTAGTGGAAAGGGTATCCTGTGGGCTTTCCAGGGAATGTAGAGAGGTCATTATATCATTGATTTTAAATGATATTCCATTCTATTCCCCCATACTCTGAACCTTCTGACTCATTTCTCAGTACCGTACCAAGGAAGTTCTGACTGATCATCTCCAGCAGATTTACTATAAGCCATCCTCTTACTATAAGCCACCCTCTTCTCTTGTATCTCTATTTCTGTTCCTTTTATTCCATTTATTTGAGACAGGGCTAGGGTTATAGCTCATCAGATGAGTACTTGCCTAGCGTGCGTGAGACCCTGAGTTCAGTCCCCAGCACCACCCTTCTCACACACAAAAAAAATACCACTTAATTGAGACTTAAACATGGTCAAATCTTTTTCCATCTTAATGTCATTTCCCTCTTCCCTTACACAAATTTATTGAAAGAGTTGTCCACACCTATTCTCAACTCCATCCCTCTCTCACTTTGCAACCATTTTAATTCTAATTTTTGCCTCTACTATTATACCTAATGTGTTTTTGGCCTGATCACCTTCATATGAATAAAGCCAATAACCATTTCTAGTTCCTATAATATTTGACCTTTCTTAAAGCATGAGACATTGTTTTCTTTTCGAAAATAGTCTCTTCCCTGACTTTCCCACACTCTCCTGGTTTTTATCCTCTTCTCCGGTTGTTCCTTCTTAGACTTCTTTGTAGGACTTGGGTTTTATTTGTTCACCTACCCTTCTCTCACACTACAAACTTCTTAAGATATTGTAATCAACTTCTATGGCTGTATGCTAACAACTTCACCATCTGAATCTCTAATACCATTTTTCTCATCTTTGATTTAGTAATCAAATTTCCTTCTGCACATCTTTATTTTAATTGCCAATAGATATTTTAAGTTCTACTTCCTAAACTAAAATTATGTTTCCTGTAACCCTGATTCTATTCCTGTATTTCCTAACTGGATGGTCTGACCATTCAGCTATTTGCCCTATCCCAAAATCAGAATATCATTCTTGATTGTATTTTCTACCTTACTCTGTACATCCAATCAAATTATTGAGTCAGTTTGATTTTACATCGTAAATATCTCCCAGAGTCTGTCTTCTTTCTGTCTCCTTTTTCATTTCCTGAGTACAGTCTCATGTTTCTAACTTAGATTGCCATGAAACCTAACTTGTCTGTCTTCAACTGTGTAATCCTCTGATAAAGGATATCTGTGAATTTGCATTGTAAATATATACACTCAGATATATAATGCACATATATACACATATACACATATATTCCAACTGTTTCCTTAACACAAAAAGCCCTTATCATGCCATAAAATACTTGCAAGAGCATGGTACTATATTCCTGGGAGAAATATAAACATTTCACCAGCACTGGATTCATTCTTCAGAGCTTAGCTTATATATCTCTAAAATATGTCCTCATATATTTTTTCCTTTTGCATAAGTAGGCAATTTCCTTGCTTGAATAATTGCCCAGGCAACATATTTATATCCTTGGTAGAAATATTTTTAGTATAATTGCTAGAAAAAATGCACTGAAGAATGAGCCCATTTATTTTTCTGCTCTTAACATTTTGTTAATGTTTGCAGCAGTCTCCGAAGCTGCCAGGGCGCCTGCACGCATGTGTTCACTGCTCACTATTTCTTTCTTTCTCTTTCTTTCTTTCTTTCTTTCTTTCTTTTGTTTGTTTGCGGTACTGGGGGTTGAACCCAGGGTCTCACGCCTGCATGCTTTGCAAATGATGGACCACTGAGCTGCACCCCCAGCCCATTTTTTTGACTTTTTGAGACAGCGTCTGGCTAAGTTATGCAGACTGCCTCTGGTCTCGAACTTGCGATCCTCCCGCCTTCGCCTCCTGAGCTGCTGGGATTACAGGTGTGCGCCACCGTGCCCAGCTGCTCACTGTTTCTTGTAGGTAGCATAGGGAGTCAGCCTATGTGCTCTCACTTGTTTTATCCCTCTTTTTATCATGTGGATATTATAGAACTGATGCTAAAAAACATTATTTAAATATGGAAAAGAGCCTGAGAGTACAGTTTCTACTCTCCAGAAATGTACAATCGAGCAAAAGAGGGCAAGGCATATCTACAAAAGAGTTAAATAACAATGTTGTTTGTTTGTTAGGTGCCGTAAAGTTGGGTCCGACTCATAGTGACCCTATGTATAACAGTGGAAACACTACCCAACATTGTGCCATGCCCAGCACTATTGTCAGTGCTTCTCTGCAATTCATAGGGTTTTCAACGGCTGATTGGCTTTTGGGAGTGGGCTGCCAGGTCCTTCTCTCAAGCCTGCAGCACCAGTATTCCCAGGCAGTCTCCCATCCAAGTACTAACCAGGCCCGGCCTTGCTTAGCTTCTGAGATCTGATGAGATTGGACACCTGGGGGCTATGGCTGGAAGACTAAGTAACAATATTAGTAAATGATTAAGACCATAAATAGTTACCTGAAAAGCCATTTGTTAATCTGTGTGACCTTGGGAAAGATGCCTAATCTTCCCAAGCATCCATAGCCTCATGTATGTAATGAGTGCAGTAATACCAGTCCTGCTTAGAATGTCGTATCAAATGAGATAATATGTGTTTACAGAATTTAAAAGTTACAAACTGAGGCTGAGTGTGTGTAGCTCAGTGGTAGAGCATGTGTTTAGCATACATGAAGCCTGGGTTCAATCCCAGCACTTCAAAGAAAAAAATAAAAGTTATAAAGTATTAAATAAATACGAATTATTACTGTACTATTAAAACTTATGCAATAGAGGAAAAGGAACTTTACTTAATACATATCTGAACTTTTCCTGGGGTATTATTTCTTTACCAGTTGTCAAAAAAAATTGCTTTTCAATCTGAACAGAAAGAACAATGCAGGGGACATCACAATACCTGATTTTAAATTATACTACAGAGCCATGTTTGTAGCTATACCACTGTGACATCCAATCCCATCAAATCTCAGAAGGTAAGCAGAGTTGGACCTGGTTAGTACTTGGATGGGAGACAAACACCAGGTGCTATAGGCTTGAGGGAAGAATCCGGCAGTCCACTCCCCAAAAAGACAATCACCCATTGAAAACCCTATGAATAGCAGAAAAGCACTGACAATAGTGTTTCACCTATTGTACATAGGGTCACTATGAGTCAGACACCGACTCAATGGTACCTAACAACAACAGCAAACAGAGCCATAGTAAAAAAAAAAAAAAAAACAAGCATGGTATTTGGCACAAAAACAGATACATAGACCAGAAATGAACTCGTGCAGCTACAGCCACCTGATAGTTGACAAAGGTTTCAAAAATATAACTTGAAGAAAAGAGTCTCTTCAACAGATAGAGCTGGGAGAACTGGATATCCTCATGTAGAAGACTGAAACTAGATCCCTCTCTCTCACCTTGTACACAAATCAGTTCAAAACAGATCAAAGACTTTAATGTAAGACCTAAAACTTTGGAACAGCTAGAGGAAAACATAGGGAAAACACCTTAAGACATAGGCATAGGCAGACTTTCTGAATAGGACTCCAGTAGCACAGAAACAATGGCAAGAATCGATTAATGGGATTACATGAAATTAAAATGCTTATGCACAGCAAAGGACACAATTATCAGAGTGAAGAGACAGCCTACAGAGAGAAAATTTTTACCTGCTATATATCAGACCAGGGATTAATATCTAGAATATCTAAAAAGCTCAAAAAATAGAAATACAGATCACCAACAATTATATGAAAAAAATGTTCAATACCCTTAGCCATCAGGGAAATGCAAATCAGAACTACATTGAGATACCATCTCACTCCAGTCCAACATGGCTGGTATCAACAAAACAACAAATGTTGGCAAGGATGCAAGGAGCAAGGAACCCTGCTATACTGCTGATGGGAACACAGGTTGGTACACCCACTATAGAAATCAGTATGGAGGTTCTTTTAAAAACTAAAAATAGGCACGGTGGCACATGCCTGTAATCCCAGCGGCTTGGGAGGCAGAGGCAGGAGGATCACAAGTTCCAGACCAGAGGCAGTCTGTGTAACTTAGCGAGACCCTGTCTCAAAAAGTTAAAAAATGGGCTGGGGGTCCAGCTCAGTGGACCAGCACTTGCAAGTATGCAAACTCAAGACCCTGGGTTCAACCCCCATTACCGCAAAAAAAAAAAAAAAAAAAAAAAGAACTACCATATGACCCAGCTATACCACTTCTGGGTACATACCGAAGGGAGTAAAAGTCAATATACCATTGAGATACCTGCTCATCCATATTTATAGTGGGGCTATTCACAATAGCCAAAAAACGGAATCTAACTAGGTGTCCATCAACAGATGAATGGATAAGTAAATTGTAATATATAACAATTATACACACACACACACACACACACACATATATAACAAATACCTATATATATCATGAAATTTTACTCAGTCATAAATAATGACAAAATTATGGCATTTGCTGGAAAATGAATGGAACTTGAGATCACCATTTTAAACAAAATAAGCCAGACCTAGAAAGATAAACATCACGTTTTCTCTCATATGTGGATGTTGTTGTTGTTGTTGTTGTTAGGTGCCGTTGAGTCAGTATCCGACTCATAGAGACCCTCATAGGGTTTTCAATGGCTGCCTGTTTCAGGATTGCCTTGGGAGTGGATTGCCAGGCCCTTTTCCCATTTTTGCGGTACTGGGAATTGAACTCGGGACCTCAGAGACTGCAGCACAGCGCTCTACCCACTGAGCTAAATCCCAGTTAGCTGGATGTTAGACTTCAGTATATATTCAATATTAAAACAAGTAGATTATGAAAGTAGAAGGGGCTTATGTAGAGAAAGATAGCAGACTAAAGAGAAGGGAGAGGGGGCAAGAAGAAAAGGTAATGGGAGAAAGGAAAGGAAATATCACATATTTTGCCCTCAAGACAAAATTGGGATGTATAGACAGATAAGACAGATAGATAGACAGACAGACAGACGAACAAGACATGCAAGTAGAAGGAGAACCACTGGTGGGAAGAGAGGAGAGAAGGTCATAAGAGGGTAATGGGGGAGGTGAACATGAGCAATGTACAGTGATATACATGTATTAAAATGTCATAATGAGACTCATTAAGTTGTACATTAAAAACTTAAGTTGTACACTAATAAAATTGCAGGTTGGGGGGATCACTTTGGCTGTTAGATTCCTGAGTTACTTTCAAACTATTGTTTGTTCTCCATGTTCTTCCCCGTGAAAGATTTTTCTGAGTTCCAAAACTGATTTATTTTCTTTTTCAAAATTACAACCACCTATTTTTATCTTTGTTTTCTACTTATCATAGTTTATCTTTTGTTACGGGCTGGGGTTTAGCTCAGTTGGTAGAGGGCTGGGCCACACTCTATGAAGACCCGGCTTTGATCCCCAGCACTGCAAAAACAGAAGGTTGTGGCAATCCACTCCCAAAGCAATCCAGAACAATCAGCCATTGAAAACCCTTTGAGGGTCACTGTGAGTCAGACCCAGCTCAATGGCACCTAACAACAGCAGCAACAACATCCTTTGTTACAAGACTGGCCAAAATGTTGGAACTTAATTGTCCATGCTTTTATTTTGTTAGCTACCTCCCACAGTAAACATAGGTTGTTCATTTCTTAAGGTTTTTACAATAATCATTAAGTAGGACATAAAAGGATAGTCATATGGGCACTTTATTTTCAAAATTTATAGGTTTCCAAAAGTATTATGTGATACTTCTAATTTCCTTTCTCAGGTGGGGCCCCAAAACACATATCCTCCTTTTTTTTTTTTTTTTTTTCATCCTGAGAGTTGAGCTTATAGCATTTTCCTTCTTTTCATTTCTTTATCTTTTCTAGTTCACTTAGGTTCCTTCTTCCATAACATTTTACTTTTTGTGACAGAGTCTGATTTTCTTTCTTAAAGAAAAATTTAGATTTTCTTTTGTATTTTATCTTCTTCCTTTGTACTACAAAATCCAGAGCTTCATTTAAATTTGCAGAGAGAAAACCTCACTAAAAAGGATTGTGGAAATTACCTCATGAGTTTAGGTCTTTTCTTTGGCAATAGACACATTTGGAATGTAGGAAGAGAAAATGAATTGACTATAAAAATTCTCATGGGATAACATCTTTTATTCTTTTATAATTATTTCTAAAAATTTTACAATCTAGATTTTAATGTTTTTAATCTTTTCATTTCCACAGTTGATATAAATGTGCCTATCCATGTGTAATTATTATAAGACTGGACAAAATTCTAGAAGACCTTTCAGTTTTTGAGTTAATTAAAATCATTCTTTGGCAGCTGCTTAGAAGTGATTTATAAAGAGTTATAGCTACAGAATAAAACTGTACAAGAAGGGTCTATATTGCTTCCTGATAGGCCCTCACTGTAAGTCCTTTAGCACTGACATATGCATTTGTTTAGTTCATTTAAATACAGTTGTTAAATATGTTTGATATGGTTTTCTTACGATTAATTTCTGCTTAGATTATTTTATAGATTCATTTTACTCTTTTTTTTTTTCCAGCTACATTGACAAGCTATTCTGAAAACGTGGAACGCACAAAATATGCTGGGGAAAGCAGTAAAGACTTAGGCTCTGGAGGGAACCTAAAACCTTGGCAGTCACAAAAATCCAGCATGGACTCCTGTCTGTATCGAGTAGATGAAAACATGACTGCTTCCACCTACAGTCTGAATAAGATCCCAGAGAGGAATTTGGAAACAGTTTTATCTCAATCAGTGCAGTCTATTCCTTTGTATCTCATGCCACGGCCAAATTCAGTAGCAGGTAAGATTTATTAAAAAAAATAATAAAATAACCATTTTATTGGGGTATATATTGAAATGAAAATAAATTCTGCTTTAACAGTATTAAAATTTTCTGTTCATCTAAGTCTTCATTTTGTGTTTTGGTAATATACATATGTGTGGGTTTTTGAACCTAGGAGAAGGTTCATCGTCCTCAAGTGATTGCTTAGTTCTTCTCCCATATTATACAAAAGCTCACATAAAATCAGAAATAACCTATAAAGTATGTCATCAAATTAATAAAAGTATTTTTCCTTATATCAGAAGTATTTGAAAGAATTTTAAGTTGAGGTTTTAGTTTTAAAAACTTTAGACTTAAAAAGCATTAGTAAATTGAAGCATACTTCTGTGCAATTTGTATTATCAGAAATCATCATCCATATTTTGAAGGAATAACAGTTAGGCAAGAACTTGGCATCTTTATTCCCTCAGTTCAATATTCTTACAGAACTCTGGCCATCTTATCCTAGAAGAATCACAAGGTGCCTACAATTTCTAAAGAACAACTGAAACACCATTTACAAACTCAGTTACAGAATGATAACAGAAGATCAGAAGATCAAATGACTAATGTATGAAGTCATTTTTTCTTAGCAGCTACTCAAAAGTGATGCCACAGGATATTTTTAATACAGCTAACCAGCTATTTAATAATTCATACCAGGAGCTTTTGCAAAAATAGACTTTTTGACATTTTGAAAATGTATCATCATCTGGATTTTGTCCACACCACAAAATAAAATTTATGCTTGTCTTTCTTACTTTCCTAATGAAAGCTGGGTAGATTTATCTGACTGATGGAGTATAATAAAACATTTATTGTAGTCAAGGGCTCTTATTTCCCAGATATAATAATTTGTTATACAGATGATTGTGTGATGCTTCTTACCATTCCTATTTCTCTTTCATACCTATTCTAAACCATTATTTTTCATTCTTACCTTTGGGAAACAATCAGTGGCTGTTATCAGATGAGATTATGGGGTTTTAGCGCACCTAAAAGATCAGTAACTATAGATTATTTTCATTTAATTCTTTAAGGGGTTTTGTTTTGTTTTGTTTTCTGAGGCATGGTCTCAATGTGTAGTCTCAAACTCTCTATGAAGCCCTGGCTGGCTTCAGACTCTCAATCCTCCTGCCATAGCCTCCTGAACTAGTATTACACGCACGTGCCAGCAAACCCAGCTCATATTCATTCTTCATAATTATTTACTTTTATGGATAGTGACAGCAAATTTTCTCTGCTAGGTCTCTCTAAATATGTTGATCTCCAACTACCATGTAATAGAATAGTAGAATAATAGAATATTATAATTTATGAAAAGTGCCAGGCAAATTGAATCTTTCCAGAAGAGAAGGATGTCAATCTAATGCTTATATAAATGGGGAGATATACCTATACACCTTAAAAGTAAATCCAAGTTTACTGCCTAAATAATCTATAGAGACTTCTAAGAAAATTCTGGCTGTATTATTTGAGAAAGGCATTCAGCACTTAGTTGTTGTTAGGTGCCGTCCAGTTGTTATCTGATTCATAGAAACCCTTATAGGGTTTTCAATGGCTGATTGTTTCAGGATTTCCTCAGGAGTGGATTGCCACATCCTTCTCCCATGTTTGCAGTGCTGGGAATTGAACTTGGGACCTCAGAGACTACAGAGTGGCACTGTACCAACTGAGCTAAATCCCAGTCCTGAGCACTTAGTAGGAGACATAAGCTTTATTTCAATGAGTTGAGCTGTGTAGTCAGTCTCAATGAACTATGTTAATTCAGGGCTTTAACATTAATATTCTTTAACATTCTGTAGTATACTCTTCTTCTTGTTGCTCATCATTATACTTTATATGTATCCCTTAGAACTGCTTTAAGTGTACTAATCAAGGACCTTCTCATTTGATTAAAACCTATTGAGTCCTTCCTCAGTCTTCTCTTAGCCCAAGCAAATGCCATAACTGTTCTGCGTCTGTGTTAACCAAGTTTTCCCTGTGTTGTAATATATTGTAATATATTGCCCCTTTGGGGCAATTCCAGAACTAAGAGGCCTTGTGGGAAGAGAAAATCAAGCTTTAGTGAATTTAATATTTTGTTATTAGACTCAAAAAGCCATCAGAACTACTTGTAACTAACCACCAGTTTGCAGTAATCCACGAGTCACCTAGCAAATCATCTGTCTAATGTCTGGCCACCTGTCTAACCTGAACTCAAATAAATACTCTCTCCTTCATAAAGCTTTTCCTAATCATTATCTCCTTTACTTCCAGCTACAAGTCATTTCTTTGTCCCTTAGACTCTCCTAGTCTTTTGCATATATTCTCTTTTTGCACTGGCAACAGTATATTTTGCATTATGTACAGCTATTGTGTGTGTGTATGTGTGTGCGTGTGTGTATGTGTGTGTGTGTATGCTAGTATAACAACTTTTTGAGATTAGGAACTGAGAATATTCCAGTACATGCTCCATAACTATTGACTGATGAAGTAATTAATGAGAGTGTGCATAAGCCAATCAATCTATGAAGTCAGCTTTAAACAAAAATAACAGCATGGTAAATTTTTTTCATTTTGCCATAAAGAATATTCATCTCATAGGAGAAGAAATTATAAAAAAAAAAAAAAAAAAGCTAAAGAAAAAGGAGATAAAAGCTGGGATACCTTTATTTAAAGAAAGCAATGTCTATATGAGATGGTAATAGAGGCTAGCCATGCAACAATTTTGGACTTACTGTTAATTTCTCAACTGATTCCAAAATCATAATCTATGGTTCTCTTTAATATATGGAGTCTGTAAACAGCATCTATCATTGTTTGCTAGCAACTGACAATAATTTTTTGGTGATTGGCCAGAAACCTGTTATTCAACTAGAAATGTAATTATGTTGAAAATGAAAAAAGAAGTGGAGACCTTAAAGAATTCTTATTTCTCTAGAAGAATATTCTGCAAACCAGCATCCAAGGGCTAAATGTGACCACCTTGTTTTTATAAATAAAGTTTTATTGCAACACAGCCATACTCTTTTGCACGATAACAATTGAGTTCAGTAGTTGCAATAGAGCTCATGTGGCCCACAAACTCTATGTACTTACTGTCTTGGCCATTACAGAAAAAGGCCTCCCTTCTAAAATCTTATCCTGACACTCATATTCATTTGCCCCGTTTACCCCTTTGCTATACATCTCAGCTGTACATCTCATAGTCAGTGTAGCTGCATTACAATAAAACTGTACATAGGGAAAGACACTGTTTTATTAGTTTTTGTGGAAAATTTTTATGATGTATCTCACATGACTTCATGAATTGCATGGTGAATCAAAAATTTGTAAAGAATTCCGTGAGCAGGACTTTGCTATTTAGCTACACTGATATTAGATAATATGGTCTCTAAAAGGACTTGAAAGAGGCCTCTTAAATGTCATTTTGCTCTTAGGTTTTGGTTATTCTTAAATTTTTATAGTATACATTTAGCTAGACTGCCATCATCAGTATGACACATGTTGTTGTTGTTATTGTGTGCCATCGAGTCATGTCTGACTCATAGACTTACAGGGTTTTCAGTGGCTGATCGTTTCGGGGTTGTCTTGGGAGTGGATTGCCGCGTCCTTCTCCCAAAGAGACAATGCCTTAAATTAGGTCATCTGCTAAGTCTGGAGCCCATATTTCCAGAACTTAGGAATTCTCATTATAGCCGTAGAGAAGGTTCTTAATGTGTTTCTTCTAATCTTCACTGGTCCTCTTTTTAATTTAGTGAAGACATTATAAAATACTTTTTCCTTCTTGAGCATAAACATCTATAAAAATATAAAACCCTAACCTTAGGGTTTTGAAATGTCCAAGACTCATATACTAATTAATTAGCCAAATATACTTCTCCCTTTATTTTCTCAAAAACTTTCTAACACTGCTGCTTTCCAGAAATTTGAGTGTAACAGCTGTCAAAAGTATCAACAATTTACTGATTATTTCTCTGATCTTTAGCAAATATTAAATTATGCAACTCTGTTGCAGTGAGGAGAACACAAGTTTCTATACCAAGCATTTTAATCATGAGGTAAAGATATCATTTAACATGTTTAAAAAAAAACTTTACAAAGCAACATTTTATCAGGCAAAAATCACATTCTTGAGTTATAAGATTTTAGTTTATTTAGTAGTTCATCTTATAAGAACCAATATTCTAGTTACTAAAATTTCTTTAGTTGTGATCAACTTTTAGAGACTTTTCATCCAGTTTGTGAATTTTTGAGGGTTCTAAACTACAACCTCATGATATATTTTTTGTTAGTTGCCCATTTAGCAACTTTACTACTTATAAGCATCAACATAACTGTGGTGACAATTATATGTCAGTAACTTTGCATATCTACTGGAACAGTGATTGAAGCAGATAATGGGAAATATTAACATGAATTTTATGGAAAACTACATAAGGATATTCTAATTAACATGCATTCTGATTACTTGTAACATACTCAGCTAAAAGTGACCCTTTCTCTCATTGCACAGTGGTCCCTGTTTACATATTCTAAAAATTAAAGATTCATATATATTACATAATCTATAAAAGCAGATAAAATTCAAATTAAAACAAAAAACATAAAAGGAAAAGTATTACTCAGGAGGTTGAGGCAGGAGGATTATGAGTTTGAGGGCAGCCTGGGCTATATAGCAAGACTCTGTCTCAAAAAAAATTTTTTAATAAAAGGAAAGAACAGGAAAAGCATATGCCACTCTCCTCTCTGCCTGTCTCTTTCCAAAAATTAATATTTGTTGTTATTGTTAGGTGCCTGACTCATAGCGACCCTATGTACAACAGATGAAACACTATTGTCAGTGCTTTTCTGATATTTATAGGGTTTTCAATGGCTAATTGTTTTGGGGGAGTAAATTGCCAGGTTCTTTTCCCAAGCCTACAGCACCTGGTGTTCCCAGACGGTCTCCTGTCCATGTACTAAGCAGGTCTGACCCTGCTTAGCTTCCAAGATCTGATGAGATCAGGTGCCACTGTGATATGGCTGCAGGCTAGTATTTCTTGTTGTTGTTGTTGTTAGGTGCCGTCGAGTCGGTATCTGACTCATAGCGACCCGCATAGGGTTTTCAATGGCTGAGTGCTTCGGGATTGCCTTGGGAGTGGATTGCCAGGTCCTTCTCCCATTTTTTGCGGTGCTGGGAATTGAACTCGGGACCTCAGAGACTGCAGCGCAGCGCTCTACCAACTGAGCTAAATCCCAGCCCAAGTATTTCTTAGGATTCTTTAAACTACATATTATATATATGAAACATATGGGAGAAGGACGTGGACGTGAAATATGATGACATATACATATATTTGATTATAATGTTGTTGTTGTTGTTAGGTGCCGTCGAGTCAGTATCCGACTCATAGCGACCCTCTGTACAACAGGGGAAACACTACTGTCAGTGCTTCTCTGCTGTTCATAGGGTTTTCAAAGGCAGATTGATTTTTGGGAGGGGGTTGCCAGGTCCTTCTCCCAGCCTACAGCTTCTGGTGTTCCCAGGCAGTCTCCCATCCAGGTACTAACCAGGCCCGACCCTGCTTAGCTTCCGAGATCTGACGGGATCAGATGCCACAGGGCTTTGGCTGCAGGCCTGATTATAATATAGAGAAATGAAATAATATGTTATTACAAAGATGTACAGAAGTGAACATTGGAGCTTTATTTGTGAGAACCAACAGCTCTCAGCCCTCAACAGGTACCTCAGATATGAGAGCAAGGTTACCCATGGTGGACAGGTTTTCAGCTGAGCTTTCAGACTAAGACAGACTAGGGAGTAGGACCTGGCGAGCCACTCCCAAAACAGCTAGCCATTGAAAACCCTATGGACAGCAAAGAAACACTGTCCGATATAGTGCCGGAAAATGAGACCCCCAGGTTGGAAGGCACTCAGAAGACTACTGGGGAAGAGTTGCCTCCTCCAAGTAGAGTCTACCGTGATGACAGAAATGGAGTAAAGCCCCAGGGACCTCCATTTGCTGAAGTGGCATGACTCAAAATGAGAAGAAACAACTGTAAACATCCATTAATAATTAGAACATGGAAGGTACGCAGTATGAATCTAGGAAAATTAGAAATCGTTAAAAGAGAAATGGAGCACATAAGCATTGACATTCTAGGCATCAGTGAGCTAAAATGGACTGGCATAGGCCATTTTGAGTCAGACAATCATATGGTCTATTACGCTGGGCATGATAAACTAAAGAGAAATGGGGTTGCATTCATCATCAAAAAAGACAATTCAAGATCTGTCATGAAATACAATGTTGTCAGTGATAGAATAATATCCATACGCCTACAGGGAAGGCCAGTTAATATGACTATTATTCAAATTTATGCACCCACCACTAAGGCCACAAATGAAGAAAGGGAAGACTTCTATCAGCTTCTGCAATCTGAAATAGATCAAACATGCAATCAAGACATATTGATAATCACTGGTGACTGGAATGCAATGGTTGGAAACAAACAAGAAGGCTCAGTAGTTGGAAAATATGGTCTTGGTGACAGAAATGAAGCTGGAGATCGCATGATAGAATTTTGTCAGA